>JAGKTI010007090.1:0-14821 GCA_018397915.1 Birgus latro
CATTTTTACCAGTTTTGTCACTCTTACCCAACCCTCCACCAGCTACAAGTCTCCACCATTTGTCTCACATTTCTATTCAACCTTCCCTTCACTTCTTCTGTCACTCACACGTATAGCCATATCATTAGAAGAGAATGAACGGAGGCACGAGCAAGCCTCTAATTTTGACAGTCATTTATACAACTCATGTGCCAGGTAACAGTTTGATATGACCTGTCTGCACCCCACTGACAGCATAGTCAGCAACGATAAAGAAAGGTTAGATGTGTTCTATACGCAACACAGGCTTCATAGATTATCGTCATAGATTCGGGGCTTGTCTACACCAAGGTCAACACTTGCACTCTCTTAGTTGTGACTCTTCTTGCACTCTCTTAGTTGTGACTCTTCTTGCACTCTCTTAGTTGTGACTCTTCTTACACTCTCTTAGTTGTGACTCTTACTGCTTGGTCCCTTACACACCTCCCCACCTCCAAAACCTCATCAAACTCTCGTGTCGTTCTGTCTGTCATTTTCCCTCACATACCTCCCCACCTCCAAAACCTTCTCACCACACTCTCTTAGCTTTCTGTCTGTCATCTTCCCTCACACATCTCACTTCCAAAACCATCTCATCAAACTTTCATGTCGTTCTCTCTGTCATCGTCCTTCACACATCTTCCCACCTCTAAAACCTTTTCATCACACTCTCTTGTCGTTCTGTCAGTCATCTCTCGCACATCTCTCCACCTCCAACACCTCATCACACTCTGTCGTTCTGTCTGTCAACTCTCGCACATCTCCCCACCTTCAAAACCTCACCACACTCTCTGTCTGTCTGTCATTTTCTCTCACACCTCTCCTCACCTCCAAAACCTTCTCATCACACTCTCTTGTCGTTCTGTCTGTCATCTTCTCCCAGTGTTTGGTCCATGGGTTGGATTCCAGCGTTTTGTTCCTCGGTCAGCGGTTTGTTCCAGAATACTGTCCCACCATCCTGCCCCGTCGTTTTGCTCTATTATCGTCCTTTATTCGTACTAATACATCACTAACGTTTTCCTCATTATCACCTTTATGGCCAGTATTATGCCTATATATTCGGTCCAATCATCATCATTTTATTATCAGTATTACTATCAGCATCCCATCATTTGTCCCACCATTCCTGTCCGATATTTTCATACATAACTACATACAGAATTAATTTTTCCTTTCATTCTGTATTATTATTATTATTATTATTATTCCACGATCGTTTTTCCTCTGTTTTCCGTGTTCCATTTCTTTACGACATTTTCTTATTACCCTCTTAATTTTCACCTTACAGTGTAATTTTGTAAGAAATATTTCCCACCATTTTGATCCATATTAAATTACCAGCACTATTATTGTTAACATCAAATACGGAAATAAGGGTTTAATAAGTTATAAAAAAAAAAAAAAAGTACGAGAACTATCAGCACAGTCTCTCTCTCTCTCTCTCTCTCTCTCTCTCTCTCTCTCCCCCAAAACACACACACACACATACACACACACACACACACGAAAAGGGAAAAATGAACAGAATACAAGACTCATAAGAGTTGTCAGCGAAATGGAGTCACGCCTCCATTTAATTAAGTCTACATTCTCAGGCCATCCTCCTCATCCTTACCCTCCTCCTCATCACCATCATCATCATCATCACTATCACCATCATATTCCCATTATTATTTATGGGGATGATAATGAACCTAAAAAAAGGAAAAACTGAAAACACAAAGTGAGAGAATTATCATATGCTATCTATCTATTGCCAGACGCCTTAATCCCGCACGGGGTGGCCACAAACAAATCGCCTCCATGTCACTCTGTCCCCTGCCATTTCACTACCACGCTCCCAACTCACACCCCCCTCTCTCATATACCTTTCTACTCCATCCCTCCATCTCATCCTCGGCCTCCCCCTCCCTCTCGCCCCCTCCACCTCACTCACATACACTCTCCTCGTCAGTCTTTCACTCTCCATCCTCTCCACATGCCCAAACCACCTTAACGTGCTTCTCCTAACGCTTCACATCACATCCTCAACCACACCACAACGCTCCTTCACTTCCTCATTTGTTAGTCTGTCTCTCCATGTGACTCCACATGCTCCTCTCAAATAACTCAAATGAGTTATTTGATTATCATATGCATCACGCGAAAATGGGTCACACTTCCATTCAACTATCTATTATGTCTTCGAAATTTTCAGTGTGGGTAGGATCCAAAAACAGAAACAAGAAATAAAATCAAAACAACTGATGTCTAAAGAAATGTCAAACACTTCCATTCGTTCATTCAGACCTTCAATGTTCTGTCAATAAATAAATAAATAAGTTAATAAAATAGACATAAGGTAGTAGGGAGTCCAATAGAATACAACACAACTCCAGTTACTCTTTACAAACTTTCATTATTTTCGGTCTAGCATTTTATTATATTCAGTCTGTCCTATTCATTTCTCCTTTGCCTCAGTCCATACCAAACTTTACCAAATCCCATTATTCTCTTCCACCTCATTATCTTGTCCCACCACCTTCCTCCCATCCCATCAACCCATTACTTTCATCCCATCCCATCAACCCATCACCTGCCTCCCACCTCATCAACCATTCACCTTCCTCCTCCCATCTCATGAACCCTTCACCTTCACCCCATCCCATCAACCCTTCAACTTCCTCCCATCCCATCAACACATCACCCTCCAATCCCATCAACCCATCACCTTCCTCCTTTCCCAGCAACCCATCCCCTTCCTCCCATCCCATCAACCCATCGCCTTCCTCCCATCCCATCAACCCATAACCTTGCTCTGTCAGTCCATCTCACACCATCATCTCTTCCCATCACTTCGATAATAGGCCTTTTTCTGCCACCTCCTCCATGCTACCTTTTCTTCCTTCCTCTCCTTCACTCCTTACCTCCATTCCTTCCCATTCCATTCCTCCCATCCCATCACCTCAGTAATAAGCCTTCTTCCACCACCACCTCCTTGCTTCTCCCTTTCGCCCCCCTCCCCTCATCCCCCCTTGCGCGTGACCTCCATTGCTTCCCATTCCACCATTAAAATCACACACTATCATTGTATCCGATCACCGCACACTCCCACTCCCTAATTACTCTCCCCCTGCATCTCTCTCTCTCTCTCTCTCTCTCTCTCTCTCTCACACACACACACACACACACACACACACACACCTGCCTTCCACATCCTGCCCTACTGCATTCCGTCAGTTCATCCCATCCTAATCTCATAAATAACACAACCTCCCTCCTCTTCCCATCACTCAATCCCGCTGCCCTTCCAATCATTACAATAACATCCTCTCCCACTTACCCTGCTCCTCCTCACTACAATTTCCAATCTCATCACCTTTATTTCACCCCGACCCATCACCCACTCTCCTTCCCATTGCCCAATACCATCTCCTCATCACTATAAAAACATCCTCTCTCACTGCCCTTGCCTCCTCTCCTTCTTTCCACAATCTCCAATCATATAACCTTTATTACCCTTCTCTTCCTGTTCCCATCACCTGATCCAACTCACACAACTGTAATAATAACCTAACCTCTCGGGCTACCCCCTCCTCTTCTTTCCACACCCTGTCCCGTCACATTTATTCCTCCCTTTCCTCTATCTCCCCTCCCCCTCTTCAATCGCTCCATCCCAATACATCACACTCTCATCATTACCAAGACCCTCATCTCTACACTACCACCTTTTCCATCCCTTTCCACATCTCCTCTCCTCTCAAACTATCCGAACGCCTCATTAACACCCCTATCCTATTTCCCATCCTCCATCTCCTCTACCCCATTACAACACAATGCCATTACCTCTCTCCATCATTCACACCCCATTCTTCTCTCCAATACCTTACCCAGTGCATCCCATTAATCTATCCCACCAATTCATAACATCCCCATCCCCACCTCTCTTTCTTCTTCACCTCCCCCTTTCCCATCTCCTCCAACTCCTATCATTATAAAAACACCCTGACTTCCTACTATTACCACCAACTCCTCCCCTTTCCATATCTGTCCCATCAAACTACTCCCTTCTACCCCTGCCCCATTCCCATCACGCCATCCTATCTCATTCACTATCCCATAACTATAAACATATCCCCATCACAATATAATGGACATATACAGTCATTCTACCCCATCCCTCGCACCTTCCTCTTTCCACTGCTTCCCATCCCATCAAATTATCCGAACATCTTCATTCCGTCCGTACCCCTATCCCTCAGCCTCCTTTCCACTGCTACCTCTCCATTTCATCGCTCTTCCATCATCATGACACTTTATCCCTTTCTTCCCTTCAACCTGACGTCCCAGTACATGCCATAACGCTATCCCATAACCTCTTCAACACTTCTCCTACCCTCTTCCCATCATCCCATTTAAATCATGCCTCTCCCATCACTATAAAACCCTATCCCTACCCTACCACTCCCATCCCCTTTCCACGATAACCCGTCCCATTAACTATCTAAAACTCCCAACTAACACCCTTACCCCAATTACCCTTCCCCATCACCACTCCCCGACTTGATCACACTCCCTGCACTAACATTGGCCTACAGTACATATCCCCTTTTCCCCTACCCCATCCCTCACACACCCTCCTTTTCCCCTACCCTATCCCTCACACACCCTCCTTTTCCCCTACCCTATCCCTCACACACTCCTTCTTTTGTTATTCCTCTCTCCCCCTCCAGCTTTTCCTCACATTTCACGTTTCCCCCCTTCCCCTATCCCTCATATCCTTTCTTTCATCCATTTCTTATCGCTTTATCAACCTCCCTCCTCCTTTCTCTATCCCTCATCCTCCACCTTCCCCCGTTCCCCCACCCCACGTCCTCTCCTCCCCTTTTTTCAATACTTCCCCCCCCCTCCCTCCTCCCCTTCACCTCTCTCTCAGACCCATTCCTCACACCTCCTTCCTCCCCCATCCACCTCCCTCTCACACTCCCTACCTCCCCCCATCACCTCGCTCTCACATTCCCCCCCTCCCCCCATCACCTTCCTCTCACACCCCCTCCCTCCCCATCACTTCCCTCTCACACTCCCTCCCTCCCCCTCCTATATTCCTCTCTCTCTCTTCCCTCCACGCCCCCTCAAACAGTAATCAAGCCATATTTTCCTCCATAAGAGTGCATGAGAGACCCCTGCAAAACGTATGATCATGTGACGCCAGCTATATATATACATTCCAGGCACGAAGGCAAGCACCACAGCCAAGATTATCGAGTCTGCAAAAGGTCGACGGTCGGTAAATAAGTCACGGCTCGGAGCGAAAATAAAATCGGGTTGGTAAAATATGTCACGGCTGGCTGCAAAAATAAAAATGAAGCTAAAAATATCATAATCGTGTCTGAGATGGACTGTACGTAATAGTTTCTTGCTACTGATAATACAGCATGAACAGGTAATAGTCCTTACCTACGGAAATTATATTTTGAATTGTGACTGCTGGTAATCTACATATTATTACTCTCTTGCTCCAGCACAAAGAGCTTATTATCTTCGTAAAACACTAAATTCACTCAACAATTATGTTATCCCGTGCTTCAACAAGTCAATAGCGGAGTTCTCTCTTCGGTTAAGTGTAATTCAGCCCAGGCGGTAAAAAATTCCCAACAATACTACTTTATCTGTAACTCCATTTTTATAAATCAACACCCTTTGTTTACGCCCGAGAACGATGTTGTGACACCGGAGTGACCTACAGACGCATGCCGGAATTGACAGCCTCGATTTAATCCCTTGCGGCGTGTGCAGCTAAGGACTAAAATGGCAAAACGCGGCCACCAATAAACGTTTTTCCGCTGCCTTTAAGGTGCAGAGTGGAGAGATGCCACTCTGAATTTTTGAACGAGGTGTTTTTCGTGAATTTACGGCATGTCCCTGGCTAGGCGTGAAACATATCACTCAAGCCTCAGTTGGCGCGAATCTACGTGCTCTTGTCGACACGCCATAACCTCATGCAAGGGCAAACACAACGGGTGAGAGCACGAGAGGAGAGACAGAGACGGAGAGAGAGAGGGCGAGGGGGATGCTTGATGCTGAGAATCAATAGCAGTTGTGGTCTGTGACTGTCACTCTGGTCGTAATTCCCCATCCTATTTCACATATCCCGCCTCTATCACCCTTTCCCTCACTGCCTAGGCCTTAGAGCGGGTCAGACTTCCGGAAGGCAGGCCTGAAAATCACCATCATAATCACGGGAAATCCTGAAGGAGGGGGGGAAACTATTTATTATCGTACGCCCGCCAGCACAGAAATCACTCATTCACCGCTTACGAGTAAACTTGGAAAACAACACTATACACGTTGTAACCTTCCTGTGTGCACTCCACGGGGATGTATTCACTCCTCACCGGCCCACACACTACTCCTGACGTGGCTGCCACTCACTCTGGGGCCCGACAGACCACCTACGAGGGGCTACAGCGAACTTTCCCGACAGATACAACTTGTTCGTATCAATATTTACACACTTAACTAATCTCTTACCTGTCTAGCTGCTAAATAAAGGTGCTAGGCGGCTTCTCACCTGCACTCTCAGGTACTGTGACGTTTTTGCCACCAGATTTTAGCTGAATCCATATCCAAAAGCCACACACGATCAAATCTTGGAAAGTTGTGCGACTCGGAAAAAGTTTGCTGACTTTACTTCCCAAGTCTGGAAAGATGGCTGGAACGCGCACATGCCGGTAGTGGAATTACGATTTCGCATTTTCTTTTCAATTTTAGACTAGTGCAGTAAGGCTGCATGAGTGTTGTACAACTTAAAATAATTCAATAACCGTGATGTCATGAAAGTGCGAGAAACTATGGGGTAAACAGGACAGGAACTCTGAAATATAAAGTTTTCAATATTGGCGACATGGCACCTCATCCCCGACCCACAATGTTCTGCGCACTCGCCAATCGATATAGGCGCGATTTCCCTTAACTTGAAGTTAGTCATAAGTTTTGAAACAATCTGATTAAGCTGTGAAGGGTCGTGTAGCTCTGGTAACATTAGTAGCGCGGATGGTGAAACAACAGGCAACACGAACACCAATAACGGCTTTGTTTAGCGTTACCAGATTACAACCTTCTTTCCAAACAATCCTGCAACTAATGATTTTTCTACATAATTGTGGTCTCCGTAATTTAAAACCTTCGATGACCACAGGAAATTAACCTATATGGACCGTCACAGCCATTTCTCGCCGTGGATATCCGGAAAGTTGACGACTTTTGGCAGTTTCCCTCCGGACAACTACGCAGCTCGGTCAGCGCTGCGCATTATCCCGCCTTTAATGATTGACGTCTTGGTAAATTTATCCGGGGAATTCGGAGCCAATGCAAACACTCGAGAGGAACGCCAGAATGACACAAGATTGTAACTGGTCAACGTCGGGAGGTTAAAAACGAAGCCGGGATAGCTGCCATACAACAGAGGAACGCGGGAGTTGGGGAGAGAGAGAGAGAGAGAGATGGGGGGGGTGAGGAGAAGTTTGGGGGTTAGATAGGGAGAGGAGGGATCACCTACCTGAGTTTGAGAGAAGGGGGTAGCGAGGGAGAAAAGCTGGAGGAAATGACCTATATATGGTGGTGATCGGGATTAAATATCCACACAGATTGTGCCAGATTGCGAGATAGAACAACTGGTCAATACTGGACTTACACAGAGAGCAAGAGATGGGGAGAGGGGGGGACGGGGGTGAGGGTAGGAGCCCGCGTCATGCAGGAAGGCTAGAAAGGGTGAAGTAATGACCTGTGTGAGAGTAATGAAATAAAGACAGCCTCGCCATTAAATATCGTTGCTTATGTACTGTACGAGTAAATGAGCCGATGAGGATAAAAGTGAGGATGTGAGGGGGGAGGAGGTGGTGGGGAGGGTAGGAGTCCACGTCATGCGGGAGTGGAAGGATGAAAAAATGACCTGTATGATAATGGAATGCAACTACCTCGCAGATAAATATAGTTACTTTTGCAGTGTAACTATGCGAATGAGAACAGAACGGAGGTGGGGAACGGGGAGAATGGGGAGAACAAAAGTGCACGTCCTGTAGGAGAAAGAGAGATGTTGAAGTAATAGCCTGTATGAGAATAACAGAATGCAGGCTATCTCACAATTAAATACAACTAACTGCAATGTAAGTGAGCGGATGAGAATTGAAGAGAGGAGGTGAGGGGAGGGAAGGGAAAGAGTCCGCGTCATGCAGCAAGGACTGAAAGGGTGTAGTAATGACCTGTATGACAGTAATGGAAGATAAACTACCACGCAATTAAATACAAATAACTATGCACTGTAACTAAGCGGATTAGAAGAGAATGGTGGGAGAGGGGGAGGGTTGGAGTTCGCGTCATGCAGGAAGGACAAAGAGGTGAGGTAATAATATAAGAATAATGCATCGTAAACTACCTCGCATTTAAACCGTTACCTATGCACTGTAAAAGAGTGGATGACGATGGAACGCGAGGTGGGGAAAAGGGAACAGGGAGAGGATGAGTTCACGTCTGCGGGAAGGACAGAGAAGTAATGACTTGTATGAGTATAATATATAAACTATTTCGCATTTAAAGGCACTTAACTATGCACTGTAAAAGAATGTATGTAATAGATGAGGTGGGGATAGGGGGCAGGATGCGAGTCGGCATCATGCAAGAAGGAGGTGAGGAAGGGGTGATGTAATACCTGCATGAGACTGATGGAAAGAAGACTGCTGCAAATTAACCACGTAATTAAACACCCAGTGCCTGAAGATGGAAACGAGTGGACGAGAGTAAAAGAGAAGACCGAGGAGGAGGGGGGAGATAGGAATTTGCGTAATGCAGGAATGGAGAGGGTGACGTAATAACCTGTATGAAAGTACTGAGTTGTAGACTACCACGTAAAGAGTGTGAGGATAAATGGGGTGATAAAGTACACGGTGAGGGGGATGGGGAGGATGAGAGGCAGTGTTATGCTGGAAGGATGAAAAGGGCGAGATAAAGTAGTAATAGTAGTAGTAACAAATGCAGCAGTTGTAGCTGCAACTCGAAGCTCATCAGCATTTGAACCGGGTGGACTGCAGGCAAATGCTGGCCGTCTTCCACAGTCCACCATCTTCCTTTCGGGGGACAGGGAGGAGACTGAGGGACGTTTGCACTGTATACCCGAGCAACTCCACAGGCCGGTCATACCGGTGCCACCATCAGCACCAAGGGTGAGGTAATGACCTACATGAGACTGATGTAATGTTAACTACTACACAATTAACTCCTAAATTCGGTGACGTACTTTTAATTTTAATCTTGGTATTATAGTCGGTTTTTAGTCATCTCAAAGCACTGGGCCACTTCTACACTATTGTCGTGGCTGCATGAAATTCGGCGCTCTGGTTATGAGGTAGGAATGGGTTTCCTTAGCTGTCACAGAAACCGACCATCCAATCTGAGTACATTTGGCTGCAAGATATTTGGGATATTTGTCAGGCTGGAGTAAATGCGTTTTACCGGACGATATCATTCAACTTTAGGAGAGCCCACTGATAATGAAGAAGAGTTAATGAAGGCTGCATCTCGTCCCTCCGGTTTTAAAAAAAATCTCTCCTCATCTGAATAAACTATCTGAACCAGGCATGAATAAAACAAAATATACGTCACAGAAATGAAGGAGTCAAATTTAACTACGATGTGCAAACGACTGGATGAGTGTTAAGGAGAAAAGTGGAAAGAGGGGAACAAGATGAAGTAATTATCTACACAAGGCCAATGGCAGGTGCTGGGGAGGGACGCCTTCATGTGGTAGCACCGATATAACCAAGCGGCTCTGCTGCCTGGTTATACAAACGTTCCTCATCGATAAAACCACGCTGATCTTCTTCCTGGTTATACGAACGTTCCTCAGCTACTTCCCTATCCCCTAAAAGGAGGATGATGGGCTGCAAGAGGGTCAGTTTAAGCCTGCAGTCCACTGGGTTCACATTCCACATAGGCTTGGGGCCACAACAAGAGACCAATGACACGTAGACTGCTGCAAATACCAGCAGTTAAATGTCTAGTCACTGAAGTACTGGTCTAAACAAATGACAGGGTAAAAGAGAAGAGTGAGAGGACGGGAGGGAAGGGGAACTGAGTTATGCAGGAAGAAGGGAGAGGGTGAAGTAATGTTCTGTATATAACACTAACATTTAGGCTGCAGTAAATACCACACAATTAAATACGCACTTATCAAAGCACTAAAAACAATTCCATGGGGGTTAAGAAAAGGGTTGAGAAGAGAGGAGGAGGTGGAGGATGAGAGTAAGATGGAAGACAGGAAGGGATGAAGTAATAATCTGTCCATGACTAATGGCAGGTACTAATGCCGTGCTTCAGGTTAACCATGCAGTTAAATACACAATCACCAATGCAGTGAAAATAAGTGCATGAGGATAAAACTGAAGGGAAGGGGGGAGGACGATGAGAGTAGGGGAGCAACTGGGTGGAGTAATGACTGTAGATGAAGTTACGAGAGGAGTGGGGGGGGGGGAAAGGAGGGCAGGGGAGTATGAGCGGAGAAATTATTGTGGATGCAGGAGAGGAGTGAGGGTATGTGGGGGGGGGGGGGGGAGGACGGGAGTAAGGAAGTAAAGAGAGTGGAGTAATAACTGTGGATGAAGTTAAGGGAGGAGTGAGGGTGGGAGGGAAGGATGGGAGTAAGTAGGTGGAGTAATGACTTATAACATACAGTTCCCTATGCAATGGAAACAAGAGAATGAGATGAAAAGAGAGAACTGAAGAGGCGGTAGGGTGACAAGAAGTGAGTGCCACGGGGGAAGAAGGTGAAGTAACTACTAATACAAGACTAATGACACGGAGACTGCTGCAAATACCACGCAGTTAAATGCAGTTAATCCACTCGGGGTCAGAACAAATCCAGTGTTCAATTCTACCTAACGCCGGACGATTTTATTCGGCTGGCGGTGAGTCCTAAGAGTCCGAGTGTGTTAATACTGTCACCATTAACCGTCTCATGGTCTGGGCAAGTCTAGTACTCTATTCCCGGTAACGCCAGATCATTTTATTTAGCTGAAAGTGAGTAATAATAGCCCGCGCACGACGAGAGAAAAATGCGAGAGAGGTTTACAGGTTTCGTTTCTCTTCGTATTCTTCGAAGTTTTCCGTCACCTAAACTTGTATGGGATTCATTTTTTTCCTCCAGAGTCATCCATCATCTCCCTAAGTGGTCACAGGCCTCGTCTCGACTTTAAGGCCTCGCTACTCCACTGTTCCACTTGAGAGAGATTGAGTTGTGAAGGCAAAGATGATTCCGACAGGCTCAGTACAACATCCTATTGCACAAAACAATTCCTTCAGTAGTTATTTTATTATTATTATTATTATTATTACTATTATTACTGATCTGCACCTATTTTTCAATCCTACACACTCCTTATATGGATGAAAAACAGGGTGATTATAATGATACCTTAAGCCTTTCAGTATCAAGAGAGAGAGAGAGAGAGAGAGAGAGAGAGAGAGAGAGAGAGAGAGATCAAATGGACCTGGGCTGAATGCATCACAGAACCACTACAATGGAAGAAGTTATTCCATCTCCAATTACCATAAGATGTAGAGTTTCCACAGCCCATTTAAGGTAATGGTCTGAATAAACTCCAACTCAGATCCTTATCAAACATATTTCAGGCATTCACTGACTACTGAATTCAACTTACATTTTCATTTCATTTAAGGCTGCCTCCTGAAGGACCATGTAAACTGCAGTCTTCGATACTCTTGACACAGCGTTAGTAAATCAACTGACCTGGGGGAAAAATCAAGGACACAGATGAGCATTTACAAAATCGGAAGAATTTTCATTTATACATTTAAGGGTGCGAGTCGTAGGAAGGTTAGAATGATGGCGGAGGACTGGGTGACAGGGAAGCTATTTGTCTGTGGCCATCTCGTCCTTGATTAAGGGATCCGACAGAAGAAAGGTAGGTAGGTAGGTAAGCAAACGCCAATATTGTGTAGAGAAGCACAGAAATGAGAACCTACAAGAGTGTAGCAGGGTTAAGGGGCTAATGGCATTTAACTAGGTTTAAAAATAACACTTCATCTTGAATTCAAAGCAGTAGCAACAGATTAACATTTAAATATGATGCTGATCACGAAGTAGTGCCATGGAGTGATAGAGCCGTAGCTGCTATTCTACAATTGGCTAAAAGAAAGCACCTACAAAAAGCCGAAATCTCTGCCTAGTTAAAGTGAATGAACTACTGTACCATAGAAAGCATGATTAATCAACTCTGCAAGTTACACGTGATTTGTAACTTAGGGGAAAATGGTTAGTACAGTGCTTAATTCGAGACGAAGGAGCGTGATTTGAATCGACTTACAACAGATTCGCGGAGTATGAGCAGGTGTGTTGTAATCAGTGACCAATAGAATAGCGAGTCACTGCGTCATGATCAGTGAGCTCTATAGCATGGAGGGGCTATCTCTGCAGCGAGCAAATGACTTTGGCTGCCACACTGAAACACCCGCACTCGTCGCCTACACCATGATAATTAGCTTGCTGTTTCTGTTTCGCTGTTGCTTACATAAGCTAAGCAGTAGGCAATGGCACTATTTTAGCTGTGCAGTGGACCATGGCACTATATTTCCGAATTCACCGGCTGATTTCAAAAGGCGCGGGCGTCGTATGCAGTGCATAAATATCACCAGAGCCGGAAAAAAAAAAAAAAAAAAAAAAGCCCTGGGTCCCTGGCGGCGGCCACACAAACTACGCGGCGCTACCCATGAGAAAGCCCCTCCATATTTGAAGACAAAGAATATATGTACCAAACAGTTTCGGTGGACACTGCCACCATCTTCAGTGGTCAAGATACAGAGAAGGAATGACATTTTGATACTACAAGGGCTCCATTTTATGTCTGTGTGTGTGGAAGGGAGGAGTAAAGGTGAGGTGGGATGGGGTGGATTGCTGTAAGCGGGAATTTCCCAAGAGTGAAAGGGGGGACCAGGCAGGTCAGGTGTAATTCCTGTCTGACCCCACCTGTGTCGGTGCGGGGAGGGACATTTCCACCAGGGACCTCATTATAGGATCTAGCTTGTACATGCCTTCACTAAGGTTGAAATTCTCGTATTTTTGGATACACATGGCTTCAATAATCTTTCGTTTCCGAAAGTCTTGACTTTTATACAGTAGATGACTACCTTGCCAGTCAATTCTGTGGTTGGCTTCACAAACATGATTGAATATTGCATTGTTTAAATTACATGTTTTTATGGCATACTTATGTTCCTTAATCCGTGTTTCCAAACTTCGACCTGTTTCTCCTATGTAAACTAGTTCACAGAGTTTGCAAGGAATTTTATATATGCCTGCTTCTGAATATGTTGTACATTTGTTCTTTACTAACATTGATCTGATGGTGGAAGTATACCTAAAGGCAATATTTACATCACTGCTGTAACCTGTTAACTCTAACATATTCAAGTCTATAAGGCAAAGTGAGGAAGCGTTTCTTTCCCGTGGACGGGTTTTTAGGTACGTAGAAAGATTGCCTAGCTTTAAGGTATGCTTTTTTAATGAACCATTTGGGATACCTTAAGTTTTGGAAGATTTCCCAAATGAGATTATTTTCATCTTGTATGTGTTCTGGACTGCAAATTCTAAGGGCTCTAAGGAACATTGATGAGATGACGGACAATTTTGTGGCAGACTGGTGGTACGAAAAGTAATGAATGAACAAGTTACAACTGGTGGGTTTTCTATACACCTTAAAGCTAAGTGAATGATCTTTCTTAATAACTAGTACATCAAGAAATGGAAGAACACCCTCATTCTTCCACTCAACTTTAAATTTAATGGAGGGAGCAAGATTATTTAGGTGTGAGAAAAACTCGTCAAAATTATCAAGTGCTGAAGGCCAAAATGAAAATATGTCATCAACATAACGAAACCAAATGAGTTGAGGGGGAGAAATTCGCGGCAGTAGTTCCGTTTCAAAATACTCCATATATAAATTGCTTAAAATGGGTGACAATGGAGAACCCATACCCATACCAAAACGTTGCATGTAAAAGTTGTTGTTGAATGAGAAAGCATTCGATGTCACACATAGTTTTACGAGTTCTATGAAACAGTCAGCTGGCATACCCATCTTTGATTAACACGCAAGAGTGATTCATCCAGCCAGCAACCCTCCATATACCCATGAGAAAGCCCCTCCATATGATAAAGCTCAGTCGCCATGGTTCGGATTGACGACTCATTCGATTCCAACTTACTGTACTCTGGTGTGAACGTAGTATCAGCAAGCAATGAAGTTTGTAATTTCAGTACAATAGTCATTTTCACTTTCTTTGATGATGTCAGATGATTTTTTTTTCAGTAGGATAACAAAGCCTATGCATTACCTAATAATAGATCACGTTTTAAAATAACACTCCAAACGGTGATTTTAACTAACGTAAATGATGGTGGAAGACTGAAACCAACGAAGGGCGAGATTCATGGGCATACATACTGTTCTTTGAAAATACACCACCTGCACCCAATGCCAACACCCTTGACCACTATTGCCTGCAATGTCCACTTGTCTCTGATTTAATACCACACGGACTCACATTAGTGGACACTTGTAAACATTTATTGGATGATGATAATCTAGATGTTATTCTCATGCGTCATCCACACTTTGGTGGGTGTTAATTTGTTTTAGCTAGACAGCGTGTCCTGCGTGGCACGAGTTCCCTTGTACTCACCTCACATATGCCCACATGGCACTGTAATAGGTTTGTCGCCTTCGGGCGTAATAAATTAATCAAATCAAATCAA
>JAGKTI010007091.1:0-21391 GCA_018397915.1 Birgus latro
TATATAACAAAGTATTACGCACTACGCACGTCCCTGCCCCTACCCATTTCCCCAATACGGCAACAGTGGAGTAGGATTTAGTATTGTGAATACAAGATTTTGCTTTATATTGGATTACTAATCATGTCTTGTCTTATACCATCGATATTTTCTTACCGAATCTTATAATACATACCTTTGTTTACTGTTAGGATTTGGGATGGTGTGAGATCGAAAGTTTAGAAAGAGTTGCTGGCGAATATGGGATAGGAACGAATGCCGGTACATCACTGGTCATTATTATTGTAGGTGATGACACAGATTATGAGCTGCTTACAAGCCTCTAATCCGGTGGAAATAATACAACAGTATGCTAAAATAGGTGTGAAATATTTGAGGTATTACTGTCTTCTAGCAACAGATTGCAACCAGGCGGCATCCAACCCGTGCCGGGCGGTAGGTTATAAAACTGACTAGTGGCATGCTCGCGTTCAGACGAGTGTTGACTGTCCGAGGGAGAGGGTTGGTGGTGAAGTTAAGGACTGGGCTGACGTGACTCGCCGCGCGTGGTGTGTACTAGCTAAATTTTATGCGAATCTTTAGTTACATTTAGAAAGGAACTGTGACGAATATTGCGATTTTTTTTTTTTTTACACGTGCCTGGGAACTGTTGGTTTGACTGAAACGAACATAACGTGTCTTGTGGTCGTAGTTTATATCAGTTTGCGTCTGAAGTGTGGTCCAGATGAGAGTATCGACGCCTGGAGTCAGGAGTATAAGGGAGGATATGCGGAAACAGCTGTCCCCGCAACCCAAAGGCAAGATCTGGCCGGCTGGAATGAAGAAATATGATTTTCAAAAGTAAGCACATCTACTCCATATTATTTTATATTAATAATAATTATTATTATTATCGTCAAGTACAGTGATTATTATTATTATTATTATTATCATCGTTAAGTACAGTACTTGCAATTTCTGCACGTTCCGGTGTGTGGAGTAATGCAAAATTTTGTAATAGCTGCATGATAATTCTTGCGTGGCTTTTTAGTCATCAGGCGGAGGGTGAGGTGCTTGTTCATTGCTGATTTATTATTATATTATTACTGTTTTTGAAGCCTGAGGTGCTTTGTGAATATACCTAATGAGATTAAAGAGGTCAGGTTATTTGATTTTATGTGTATTACAAAGAAGATAAGATATTGGTAACCTCAAAGGAGGATACCGTAACGAGACCGCAGCGAAATGCGTATTTTCAGCTATGAATTTCTGCCTTAGAGCAAAGGAGTTTTGTAAAAATTTCTCTACACATTCTCTCAAATGTCTCAGAAACTTTTTTTTTTTTTTTATGCTAGGAAGAAGGAACCAAAGGCCACGGATTACAGATGCCACTGATAACGTCTTAACCCTTTCATCTCGATTTTTTTTTTACAGGTTTAGGAAAACGATGGACACTGTTGATGGAAAAGATTTGAACTGAATTAGCGGTTCTCAAACACTTTTATTGTGTATCCTTTGCTGACGAAAAGTTCGCGCACTGTGTTATTTCTGTCATTCAACTTTGTATTTACAGTACTACAACACCATCACACTGCTTTATTTTCGTTAAAGAAATCCCATGATTACGGCCGCACTAACGGATCATCTTGCTCATTTCAAAGAAGCCACGTTTCATCTGAACAGTACTGCTCAATGTTATGTAATGTCCAAAATGAAGGCAGGCTTATCCGATTATTGAATGTGCACAGTGAATCATTCAGTAAAGTTCTTTCCCTCATGTGATTATATTCAGTTTAGGAAGTACCGTTATTTACAAAGTAGTCAGGAAGAAAAATCTCCATTAATCGCTTCATTACGACAGGGTTCTCTTAAACTATAATAAAATGCGAAAGCGTCGCTGGACTAACAAAGTTAACCGTTTTGGTTTTAAATACCGGTAAATGTCAAATGTGTTTAATTTCCAAATGTTACATTGAATACGTTTTTCCCCCCCGGCCCCCCCCCCCCCCCCCCACTCCTTTGCGGACCTCCAGAGGTCAGACTGCGTACCCCCAAGGCGTGCGGGTGCCACAGTTTGGGAACCTTTGCTAAACTACCACTACCACACCCATACCGGAACACCAGCAGCACGCATCTTCATAAAGAGTACAGTATTACCCGGCCCCGTCTTGTTGCTCTTATTATTCCAGCTCGTCTACCCCTCTCTGTCCACCACCCAACCTTGTTCCACACCCCATCCATACACGCATGTACGCGCACGTGATCTTACAAGAATTGACCCCAACCACACTTTTTGTTCCCCTCCTCCCCCGCACACACACACACACACACACACACACACACACACACACACACACACGAACTTCCAAGAGAAATTTGTTACAGGCCAATAAGAGTTGTACCCATCGTCAGAGTACAGTAAATGGTAACATAGGTCCTTGTGACTCCAGCGGCAGAATAAAATCCCCAAACATTAGCTACAGTAAAACAACAGAGCTGTCCTGATAATGAGAGAATACTTTTCCCTCTTTTCACGTCCGCTTCAGTGAAAAGTGGGAGGTATCTTTAACCTGGTTACCCACCATACGCAAAAAAAAAAAAAAAAAACGCATGAAATGAAAGAGTGCATGGGAAAGTATAGGAAAAACAAAGAGTTCTTTATAAGGACATTCTTGGTCTCCCCCCCCTCTCCATGTGAAAAAATGGATTTTTTTCCCTTTCCTCGTATGAAATGAAAAGAGTGCATGGAAAAGTATAGGAAAAACAAATATGAGCTCATTGTTTACTTTAGCTCAGCCGTGGTGAAGTAATGAGGGCATAGGTGGGGAAATTTGTTGCGCGCCTGTTTCCAAAAAAGCTTGTTTTTATGACGCACGTCACTGGTGCAAGTGTTCCATCATATGATGTACATCGCAGCTGTCGGGTTAAGCCTTTAATTTTCCTTCATATTTCACCATATTTTATACCTTTACCGGTTGATCCCTCCGTTATATCCATCCGACTCACACTGTATTTGAGAGAAAACGTGTTCACTGGGCCATAATACCATACTAAAGTTGTTCCAGCCATGAGTAACGTGAGATAAAAGATAAAAGAAAAATATTCATGTGTCCGTCTGCAGACCAGTGTAATATACACGTTATATATATAGAGAGAGAGAGAGAGAGAGAGGGGGGGGGGGGGTCGTTTTGGCAACGAACAGGATTTCTGCATGAAGTTGATAGTGTTGTGGATTTATTGTCATGTATATATACAAGGTTTTCATAGAGTCCATCATAGGCAGATTGGGTATTATAATGCTTTCAGGAAATATTGGCGCTCGCCTAACAAAATTCCATCAAAGTGAATTGATTCGTGTATGAAGGGTGGTCCGGGGCACAAGACATACACGTCATAGTACTGAAGTTGTGTATGGATTTTTAACTTCTTCACAAACACACACCTCCCCAAGAGACTTGTCTGTGTTTAGCAAGAATTGTATGAAAAAGACCTGGCAAAAGGAATAAATAAGCATGCATAGAACTTTATATTACTTCCATCGTTTATGCCCAGTTTTGATGAGAAATTCATGTCCGACCAGTACAGTTAAAATGCCAGAAGCAGTTTGATAAGTGTCACTTTAAACTAGAATAACTGATAGTTTGTAAGCTTGAATGAAGGTTATGTAGTGCATCAGTATGCCAAGCTTAAAGTTAAATGCAGTTAACACCAGGTTCTTATGTTTGTATGTGTATTTGTGCGTTAAAGTTTATATTGTACACTTTAATTGCCACTTGCTGTGTCTGAAATTTCTATAAAATTCGAAGACCTGAATACTGTAAATGCCCACCGGTAGCTTTAATAGGTTTTCTGTAAGGCATGACTAAATTACAAATTCAGATCAGAATAACAAAGAAATAAAGGCTTTGCTGGACACATGCACAAATGGAACCAGCTTCATTTGCCTAAGAGTAATGGTTATGGTAGTGGAATTTTCGTGTTAGGTATATTCTTCGATTGACCACATCGCTGAATAGTCACCTGAATAAATGATATGTGGGGATGTGTCCGTTGCCTGGTAGTGTACATCAGGGAAGGTTACTTTTATCCTTTTACCTGTAAGTAGTTTTTCCCCCATTTAAACATAACTGTGTTGAGGTAGCCGGGTAAAATCCCAAGTATTCGTGGGAAAGTGTTTCTAAGCACTTTGATCGATTTTTCGTCTCTACTCACTACTAAAAAACATCACGTGATAACGTAGTTATTTTTTTTCTGGTGTAGACCCAAGGAGATAAGGTAAATGTTTATCAAGTCCCGTGTCATGTTTGTTGGTAGACGTCCGAAGCTTGTTCACCTTAACTTGGCCCAGATCCCCCCCCCCCCCCTCTCTCTCTCTCGGTAGCTTAGAGAGCATACAGTGCTACGGGCCAACATCATGTTTAATAGCACTTAAGCTTGACTTGCATCACTATTGTTAATTTGTTACAACTCACTGAAGATGAAGCGATGACAATTCCAAGTAATACAGGAGAAAGTGTAGGGGGCAATATATCTTGTTACTCTCCGTTTAGGCCTTTGAAATTCACTATTCCTGTTCTAAAATTTCTTAATGAAACGGGTATTGTTCGTGCTCGTGTCGAGTCGGTCAGAATAACTAACTTTACGCTGAGTGGCTAATTATTTACAGAATGCAGTCAGCAGAATATTATTAGTTATAGTGCGCACGTGTATTAGCTTGTCCGCTGACTAGTTAAAAAAAAAAAAATGAGGCCGTATTGACGTTAGTGCTCGCACTGCTCGGTGTTGTCTGGCGACAACTGGTCCCGAGACCAATATTGAGGAAGATAATTTAAGCTGTTTTTGTTGTTCCTGCTAATGGCTGGGTCGTCATATGTATATTATTTATTGAAATAGTCATGTGAATCGTGCATAACATAGCCATTCTTTTTTTTTTTCTCCTGTTTGGTGATAACGTTAATTTTGGCGCGTGAATTTGTGAAAGAGGAAACAGCTGGTATAGGACGCCGGGGACGTGGGTGGAGTTATGCGCACAGCGATGCTCAGTCGATCCCGCCATTGTCGTGGGTCTTCCACGGGCGGGATGTTGTCGTGTTTCACCAAGTTGAAGACTTTGAATAGTGTGAGGTGATGAAAAAGATAATGGTGTGGTGTAAAGTAGGTACACAAGAAGGATATTTTAAGACATTTAGTCGCGCGGGAGTAATTTTTTTGGAAGAAATGGAGGGGTAAAGATGGAGGTGCTCCCAGCGCCAAGGTACTGGCCAGTTTGTGTGTGTGCATGACCCCTCGCACCCGTAGGTCTGATTTTTTATGGTTGCAAAGGTGCATCTTGTTGGTGTCAGTAGAAAGTGACAAAATGTGGATTTTTTCGGTATATATAAAGATTTCAGGGACGTAAGAGTGTTGTACAAGGTTGTGACAGTGAATTGAGTAGCTGGCTTGGCGCGGTGCTGCTAAAACTGATGGTCGGCTACAGAGGCGCCACGGATTCAAGGCCAAACTCCCTGCTTCGTTTGAACACTCTCTCACCACGTTCCTCGATTATATACAGAACATCGATTAATAGTTTAGGCGGCAATGCTGGGAAAATAACTAATGTTGCATTAGGAGTAGGAAGGGGATATGGGAGTTGCACAAAGGTTTTCAGGCGGCTTGTCAAGATAGAGCTAGTCGGTGATCGAGTAGGCCTTTAAATTTTCTGCATTATTGGATTGCTGTGGGGTAAATATGCCATAAGTGCCAGAGAAGCTTGTAAAGAGCACTGAGAAACATTTCTTAGCATGGACATGGTGCCCCAGAGTAATGGTAGCAAATTACCGTGGGAGGTAATATGTTTTTTTTTACGCATGTCAGTCTCCATGTTATCTCCTGAAACTTACCCCTCCCCCCCCATTTAGTTGATTGAGCAGAAGTGACAACCATAGATCAGTCCAACCCCATCCAATCAAAATGCTTGCTTGTAGGTGTTGCGAGGAGATTCCTTATGTTCCAACGCCCTGAACCGGGTGTGCCTGTGTTGCAGGTCCACTTGGTCCGGTAGTGAATTTGTAGTTGCTCTGCAGAGTGATGTGTGCCCTGGTGCAGACAGTTCATCAGGTACCGTCCCCAGGAATTCATTTAGTCGGGCTTTGAAGTATTTTACAGTGCAGTTAGTGAGATCCCGTGTTTTTCGTGGAAGGCAGTTGAAGATTCTAGGACTATTGTAGGGCAGATTGGATGAGAGGAGAGTCTGGATCCTCACTGGTGCTTGTGATGGTGGGATTTTTCATACTTGTGACCAGCCTTCTGGTTAAAATGTAGTTCCACCTCACTTATGTTGAAAGGGTTGGGTACCAGTGTTTCAAGGATCTTCCATGTGTAGATGGTCGCAGCTGAGAGTATAGCCCCAGTTTTCTTTAGTCTCCCAGCAGCAGAGTTATTTCATGACTTTTATTTGCGTGGTGTATGCTGTCTGCATGGTAAGAGATTTGATAAAATCTCATATTGTTTGCTGGAACCCTGGCCTCAGTTATAGTAGGAAGTTATCTGAAGGGTGTAGATGCGAAGTTTATTGATAATTTTCCATGTATTAGTTTAATGAATATACAGCATACATGATGTAAATGGTAATTTCAGTTGATTTTATGCAATGCAGCTTCCATAATTTAGGTAGGAAACATTTGGTATATACAGTACAGCACTAATTTTGCCTTTTTCCACAACAGATTTGATATAGAGCAAGTAAGAGAGACCTGGTACGTGTAGAAAGAGACGTCCAGATTCAGTTATCAACCAAACATAATTCGGAGAGCATCATCATGCCTCCGCGGAAGGGAGGAGCTGCCACAAAGAGTGGGTCCAAAGGAGTGCCCAAGAGAAGGGTGGCTGCAAATGGCTTCAAACTTCCAGATCCCATTGCCCCAGGAGTGGTGATTACAGATGTTGCAAAAAGGCAGTGGAAAATTGGAACCAGCATAGGTGAGAATTTGCAGTGTTCTGTATTATCAAGTGTTTGTCATGGTCAACCCCTTCAGGCTGAAGGCATTTAAAGAATTTTTTTTATCTTAAAGCTGTTTTACTTTATTATTCTACCTATACTGTATTGTGCTATGAATCGAACATGAGACTCAGATGAGAGCCAGGCAGCTTTTCACAGTATCAACAGTGAGATAAAAGAAGTGATTTATGATCTTTGTGGATTGAGGAAGTTACATAATTAAGAGGTATTTATCAGTACTGTATCTCACAAAGTGCTGTGAAGATCATAACTTTATTTGCTGCAGTCACAAATAATGTTCCTATGCCTATAAAAGCTGTTCATCCTGTTCCATAGGCTTGAAAGTTTGCCCATGCAAAGTCACCTCAGATTGGGGGGGGGGGGGAGATTTACACATTCAGGATGAAAATTGCATGGTAGTCCATGGGGGAGGGGGGTAAGCACAGCCAATAGACATCTCTAAGTTTTATCAGGAACACAGGTCTGAGGCATTGTTGTACAGTAAGTCTTTGAAATACGAAAACCCGAAGTACGAATTTTTGATGTTATGAAAGCAGTGAAAACAGTATGCCCTCATTACAATGGACTTCAGTACACCAGAAGTGCTTCTTTCGGAGTCTGGGAGCCAACCGGAATTATTTCTTATATATCAGGAAAACACCATAAAAAGCTAGAAGTGGTCTGGACTGCCTAACCTGATGGCTGGGTGACCATTTTGTGTGCGCGGTTTGTGTGTTTGTGCGTTGGTTGGTGGTGGGCTGGCAGCGTAGCTATTGTTCTAAGTGTACAGTACAGTATTTGAAAAGTGTTTATAATTAAGTTATACCCATAATGTTCTTTCTAAAAGCTAAAATGTTAGAAAAGGGGTCTGCATTAATATCAAGACATCAAGCTTTAATCACACGGCAAGCGGTGTGTGTGTTCGTGCGTTGGTTCGTGGTGAGCTGGTTTTCCTCCATAATTATCATTCCCCCCCCACCACATTTTCCCTAAGTCCCTGATATACTGCTCGACAGTGGTGAGTGATAAGTGAAATATACAAAGTGAACATATTTGTTTGTAAGACTAAAAATTAAGGTTATAAAGTGCACAGTACAGTATTTGAAAAATGCTTAAAATTAAATACACCACACTGCACACAAGGTGCAGGCTACACCTCCAATTCCCATCCACGATTCAGCTCTTGTCAGTGAAGACAATTGGGACAGTGATTCACTGTTCCTTGATGATGACCCTGAAGATAATGGGTAATGATTTTGAAGGATTTGCTTTGAAGGATCCTTCATCAGGTGCTGAATGCTGATAACACCAGGCAAGGTAGGGGGGTAGAGAATGGTGAGCCAAGTGAGTCGGAATGGTTTCGTATGAAAACTGAGTGTGTGTGTTTTTTTAAATTATGAGTTTTATTGTGTCCAAGCCTTGCTTAAATTTTACTGTCATGCAATAAAGTATTTATAGTGAAATTTGAGAAAAAAAATGAGAGGCAAATGAGATATTTCCACGAGCCAGAATGAACTGGTGGCAGTGAAGCAGAATGGTGGCCATGATGCTTTTAGTAAATGAAAATATCTTCTTTTGAGTGAAAAGTGGAGGGAATGTAAGAAAATGTTCTGGAAGGAGGTAAAGAGAGCTAGACAGGGTGCCAGGGAAGTCAGTGGGGGTGTGAAAGATAAAAATGGTAGATTACTAGTGGAAAAGGGAGAAAAAGTAAACAGATGGAGAGAACACTTTAATGAACTGTTGAACATAGAGAATGAAAGTAGTACAAGTATAAGTGGCTGGGGGAATGGCAGGGAGAAGGAGGGTTGTGAGAAGAGGAAGAAATCACCAGGATGGAAGTAATGAAGAAAGTTATAATGGGAAAAGCCCCAGGAATTGATGAAGTGTGTGATGAAATGCTGAAGCATAGGGGGGAGATAGTAATAGAATGGATGTGGAAGGTGTGCAGATTGGCTTGGGAGGAGGGTAGAGTCCCGGAGGTTTGGAAGTCAGGTATAATTATTCCTCTGTACAAGGGAAAAGGGGAAAAAGCAGTGTGTGGTAATCATAGGGGCATTTGCCTTCTCAGAGTAATAGGAAAAGTATATGGTTGGATACTTATTGACAGAGTTAGGGAAATTACAGAGGAATTAGTTGGAGAAGAACAAGGAGGTTTTAGGAAGGGAAGAGGTTGTGTAGACCAGATATTCATTCTTAGATCCTTAGTGGAAAAGTTTCTAGAGAAGGGCAAGTTGTATGCAGCCTTCATGGATCTGGAGAAAGCATATGACTGGGTGGATAGACAAGGTTTGTGGAAGGTATTAAGAATATATGGTGTGGATGAGAAGTTGTTGAAGGCAGTGAAGAGTATGTATGAGGGTGCTAAGGCTGCAGTGCTTGTAGATGGCAAACTGAGTGAATCTCTCCATTTGAAGGTTGGATTGAAACAAGGATGTGTCATGTCTCCATGGTTGTTCAATCTGTACATGGATGGGGTTATAAAAGAGATACAAGGTCGGGGAGTGGATGTTGGAGCGGCCCTAGTGAGAGAGGGCAGTGTTTGGGAACTCCCTGTACTGTTGTTTGCAGATGATACTGTGTTGTTGAGCGAAGACGAAGGGGAGCTGCAAGGTTTGGTAGATGAGTTTGGGAGAGTGTGTAAGAAACGGAATCTAAAGGTGAATGTAGGGAAGAGTAAAGTAATGGTCTTTGAGAGAAGTGAAGCCAGTGAATGTACAGTGAGATTGGATGGGAAGGATATGGAGAATGTGAGTGAATTTAAGTACTTGGGTAGTGTGATGAGTAAGGATGGAAGTCTGGAGGGTGAAGTGCTCGAAAGGGTGCAGCAGATAAGGAAGGTTGCTGGTTCGTTGAAAGCAGTGATAAGAAACAGGGAGGTGAGCATGGAAGTGAAAAAGGTGTTACATGACAGTATTGTGATACCAACTCTAACATATAGAAGTGAAGCTTGGACCCTGTTGGAAGGACAAGTCAAAAGTGAGAGGAGTGGAAATGAGTTATTTGAGAGGGGCATGTGGAGTCACATGGAGAGACAGACTAACAAATGAGGAAGTGAAGGAGCTTTGTGGTGTGGTTGAGGACGTGATGGGAAGCGTTAGGAGAAACACGTTAAGGTGGTTTGGGCATGTGGAGAGGATGGAGAGTGAAAGACTGACGTTTAAAGTGTATGTGAGGGAGGGGGAGGCCGAGGATGAGATGGAGGGATGGAGTGGATAGGTATATGAGAGAAGGGGATGTGAGTTGGGAGCGTGGTAGTGAAATGGGAGGGGACAGAGTGACATGGAGGCGATTTGTTTGTGGCCACCCCGTGCGGGATTGAGGCGTCTGGCAATAGATAGATAGTTTGTTATATATGGCCACTATCAAGTCTAAACCTTGCTAAAATTATAGTGTGTAATGCAACGAATTATTTTTAGTGGCATTTTAGAAATGCTAAGAAACAAAGGGGATATTGCCACCATTTACAAGGAACTGGTGGGGTGATGCAAGATGGTGGCTGTGGCACTTCATGTATGAAAATTATCTTCCTGTGAGTGTTACAGTGGCCTTTATCAAGTATAAACCTTACAAAAACTGTACTGTGTTTTGCAATAAATTATTTATAGTGGCATTTGAGAAAAGTTAAGAGGCAGATGGGTTAATGCCCCAATTTAGAAGGAAATGGTGGAGTGAAGTAGGGTTGTGGCCAAAACACTTTTCATGTATGAAAATAGCAGGGGGAAATCCATATGTCGCTTTCTTCGGAGTATCGCGTTTTTCGGAATGACCTGGGGCCCAGTTAGTCCATTCTAGTGAGGTTTTACTGTATAGGACAAATTGAACAGTATGAAATTATATTCCGATGATACTAAAGGAAATACGAAAAATTCAAAATGAAGCAAGTGCGGTGCACAGCGCCGCGCTCGCTTCATCATCATCATCTTCATTTTTCGTCTTCTGTTCCCGTATTCAGACTGGGGTTGGATGTGCGATGGCTTTCCTCCACAGCTTCCTATCCTGGATTAAATCTTGACCAATACCCAGTCTTTCCATACCTTGCATTACCAACACTTTTCCAGGTCTTAGGTCTTCCTGGCAGTTGACGTCCCACCACTTCCAGTTCCCCTGCTATTCTCACACAGCCCCATTCCTCACTCCTCCTTACATGAGCAAACCATCTAAGCCGCTTCTGCCTCAAGATGATATCGAGATCCGTCACCCCACATCTTCTGGCTACCTCCTCACTCAAAACTCTGTCCTCCCATTTCACTCCCGCCATGTGCCTTAACATTCTACGATCAGTACTCCTCAGAACATTCATCAGTCTATCTGTCAAAGCCCATGTTTCAGCACCATATATCAATACTGGTCCCATGCAGGGCTTATATACTTTTGTCTCAGTGGTATGTGTGTGTTGACCAGTAGGCTAGCTATTTCCTTCCACTTAACTTTTGTTCTAACTGATCTCTCCACCCCTGCTTCAGTCCAATACATCTCCTAGATAGCAGAACTGCTGCACTTCCTGTAGTGTGCTCCCATTCACTTCTAGCGCATCCTGTGCTTCATCTCCCTCCACCTCTCTTCTTTTGCAGGTTGGCAAAGGAAATTTTGCAGTTCTCTCAAATTCTGCAGACCTGAACACCTATGGCACCACTTATTACACTCCTTGCACAACATTGAGTTCACTCCTACTCCTCTGCCATAGCATCCACATGGCCATTTGCCATATTTATTTTCATTCACCTCTTCTCCATTCCATTTTTCCATCAATTAAACATTTCCACCACCACTTTGTCTCCGCTGTCAGCACTAGGGCATACAGCAGTTCCCATGGGCCTTCCCCCCTACACTCCTGTGTTGCCTCCTCCAGAACTATGTTAAATAGCAATGGACTGAGTGCTGAACCTTGATGTACCCCAACTCCTATTCCAAAGTTTCCTGATGTTCCTGCTATTGTCTTGACTTTTGATCTTGTATCAATATAGAGACATGACAGCTGCAATGTGTCTGTCAGACACATTCTGTCTTCTCAAGGCGTACTCTATAACTCTCATTGGTACTCAAAAGTTTTTTCCAGGTCCACAAACACATGGTACAAGCATTTCCTGTGTTAAAACGTTTCCTGCAACTGTCTCGTGATGAATATTGCATCTGTTGTGGATTTACCTGCACAAAATCCAAACTGTCAGTTATCTATCTTCACTATCTGCTTCAGCCTTTCTTCCAGTACCTTTTTGAATATCTTCATTCCATACTTCAACAGTATGACCCCTCAGTACTTTCCACACAGAAGGGCATCTCCTTCGCCTGTATAAATTGGCGTTGTCCAGCTATTTCTCCAGTCCTCAGGTGACTGTCCTCCTACTATGATGTTATTAAAAATCCTTGTCATTTCTTTTACACCAGTACTTCCAGCCTTTTTTATCAGATCAGCTGTTATACCTGTTGGGCCTGGAGCTTTCCCGGTCTTCATTTCCTTTGACTATCTCCACTTCAACTTCTATCACTGCAACTGGCCCGTCAACTTTTCCCATCTCTTTTGTCTCATAATTTCCTCGCTTGTGGCAAGGAAACAAACTAACCCCTCTCTGGTAAGCAATTTTTCATGCACTTCTCAGTCGAGTCCATGTCCCTCCTCGCAGCTTTGCTGTATGTGAGGATATTTTCGCAGCTTTGCTGTACGTGAGGATATTTTCGCAGCTTTGCTGTACATGATATTTTCGCAGCTTTACGCCTTTTCATACTGTTTAACCTCTTAACCGCAGGCCGTCACTTTCGTGACGCTCGGTGGCAGTGGCTCGAACTGTGGGCCGTCAGTTGGGTGCCTCTGTTTTCTTTTTAAGTAGTCAGGGCTTTCAAGATATAAATATATATGAAAAGTTTTAGGAGAAGCCTGACTGATATTTATATCACACAGGCAAGCTTTGGCCAATATTTTAAAAAAGTAAGTCAGAGCGCGAATTACCACCGGCAGGAAGTGCCAGGACCGCCTCCCACAACCCTGCAGTTTATGGGTTAAACATGCCTCCCAACCGCCCTGCATCATCTCCAGCATCGAGGGAGCCCGCTGCAAAGAAGCAGCAACACCGTACTCTAACTCTGGATAGGAAATTGAATATCGTAAGATGCCAAGAGGAGGGGCAGGGAGTCTTGGAGATTGGGCGTGCCTTGCAGCTTCCACTATTGGGACTGTGACCAAGAAAAAGATGTACAAGAAAATGGCCACCACCTCCTCTGCATCTACATGTATTACTTACTTCAAAATAGGAGGGGTAAAGTTTAGGTGGGGGGTCCGAGGGGGTCCTGGGACGCATCCCCCCATTTGTATGTATATTTCAATGGGGGAAATTGTTTCGATATACAAAATTTCGAATTACAAAAGTTGTTTTTGGTCCCTATCCCCTTCGTATATCAAGGACTCACCATACTCAAATTTTTAGCTGTTTGTATCAAAATTGTTGAATCCCAAGCATCCGAAAACTAAATTGGTACATATTGTATCATCTCTTATATGGCCCCATCAGGAGAATAGGCATTTGGGGCTAGGCTGTTTAGTTTAGTGGCCTGCTGTTACACTGTTAGGTAAGCATTTGGTTACCTGGTTACCAGCCTACCATGTAAATGGTTTCATTGGCCACTGGTAATGATTTTACTTTTGCTTGTTGACATGGAACACACATTACTCTGATTGTACAGTCAAAGACATAATGTTGATCCACTTCATTGTTATGAATAACTGAATAATGAGCAATACTTTTGAAAGCCAGTGTTGCAGTCTTCAAAGCCAAGTACATGCAAAAGCATGATAATTGTTTGGGTGCTGGTGAAGAGTGCATATGTAGAGTGGCACCAGTATAACCATTTGTCTCTGTTACACAGGTATGCAGATATCCCTTACCTCCCTCCTCATCCCCCAAAAGGAGGATGGTGGATTGTTGAAAGGCAGTTTCAGTCTGCAGTCCATCAGATCTCATGTTCAGATGAGCTTGGGGTCACAGTGGCAACCCATTACAATAGTTACCTTTGCTCATCATTCACTCTCCTGATGTACTTCTGCATGCTCATTCCTTCATGTTTTTCATTCCTCTTCTGTATCTGCCTTGTCTTCCCATTTCTCTCATCTTTCCTGTCACTATTTATTACACTTCATTCCACATCAGGTGGCTCTACATTGAGTGACAAGCCAAATACTGTAGTGGCATGATGTGGAGCCTACTATAGTGCCCCTGTTAAATAGATGGATAGAGGCAAATGTGTCCACCCAGGAACCAAACCTTCACACCTGAGCTGTATAAGAACATAAGTCTCTGCAGGGGCAGTTGCTTGCATATGGTAATAGCAGTAGTAGTAGTTCCCTAGGCAGTCTGGCCAAACAGCCCCGAGTCCCTAAGGGAGGCCATGGCCGAAACCGGGCTTTCCCACAGAGCTCTCAAGGAGTGTATATTGTGTTGTTGGCATAGATGATCGTGTGCAATGCAGTCTTCCATGATGTGCTTAATAGTATGGGGTGCTGTGTTACATCCTGGACAGGCATCAGCGATGGAGTCATCCAGCCTCTTCTGATAACTTAAGAGGGTTGGATGATGCCCACATCTCAGCCTGCCCAGGTGGACCCTGTCCTCATGAGGGAGATAGCATTCAGAAGGATGAATATCAGGAGGCCGTGCATGCAGCTGTGTGTTGTCTTTAAGTGACTGAATGGAACGGCGAGTGATTTGAGTATGAATATGCTTCTGGAAGCTGGTCTGAGGCAGGCAGGGGGGAAGAGATGATAGTATTTGTGTATGATATTGTGTAATGGATGTTGTTTTGATGTTCCTTGGTGTGTGTGGATGTGCTGCCATGTAGTGTAGTGGATGTTGTGGGTTTGTGGAGGCTGCAGCAAGAATTTGGGTGCCTCTCATGTCTAGATGATCCTTGACTTTGAGGACTTTGGTTTCTTGGTGTAGGTGGTCTGTAGGTGTAGTAGCTGTGCAGCCTGTGATTATTTTTAAGGACTTGTTTTGTATGGTCTGAAGAGTGTTATAGTGTGTTTTAGTGAGGTTAGGAGCCCAAGCATAGTTTATCACTGAACGTATTTATTGTTTGTATACTGTGATGGTGGTTTCTTTGTTGTGTCCAGATGTTGTATGGGCAAGTGACTTCAAGGCATTGAGTCTAGGTGTTAATTTATTTTTGATGTTTGTGATGTGTTGTTCAAATGACATTGATGTATTGTGTGTTACACCAAGGATTGGTGGGTATGCTTGATCAAACTTGGGTAACATGACAACAATTATTCACAGTTGGCATCAAAAGCCCTGTTGCTTCCTGCTTTTCTGTCCATACACTTTGAAAATCATTGTGATTTATCCACAGTATCTGACACTGATGACTTTATTTGACCTCAGAAGAGTATATTAAGTGTTATTAATAGCAGGTCCACCAAATTTGTTTTCATAATTCTGTTGAGAGAAATGACTTTATTACCACTTTAAATTACAGTAATCAGTAAATTCTAACGTACGTGTGTTCAGTCAGAGAAAGATGGATCGGGCAAACTTTTACATTATGCATTAACACTAAAACATCGGTACACTGAGAGGAGAGGGAGAGTGCCCATGTGCAGTTTGCCACAAAGGTGTGGGAAGTAATTCCATCTTGTGCAGTTTTTGTGATAAATGGGTGCACAAGAGATGTAGTGGTATTAGAGGTAGACTGTGAGATAATGCTGATTTTATGTGTGCGGCGTGTCGGGGAGAGCAGGTGGAGATTGTTAGGCGTGAAAGGATTGAACTTGCTGGTGAGTCTCTTGAGTGTGTGGAAGAGTTTTGTTATCTGGGAGACGTTATGTGCCAGAGGTGGGGCTGGAGCTAGCTCGGTTGCTAGGGTGAGAAGTGGTTGGAAGAAGTACAGGGAGCTGTTGCCTCTCCTGCCATTGAGAGGACTCTCCTTACCTGCTAAGGGGTCTTTGTATGCATTATGTGTTAGGAGTGTGATGCTGTATGGTAGTGAGATCTGGGCAGTAAAGGAAGAGGATATTCTCGGGCTTAAACGTACAGAAATGACAATAATTAGGTGGATGTGCAGTGCGTCCCTGCGTGCAAGGCCTGGGGGGGCTGGGTTTACGATGGAAGAGTTGAGAGGTAGGATGGGACTGGAGTGTATTGGTGTTGTGATGAGGAGGGGTAGGCTGAGGTGGTTTGGACATGTGGAGAGGATGGGGGATGATAATTGGGTGCAGAGGGTGAGAAGTTTTAATATTGGGGGAGGGGTTGACCGAGAAAGACATGGGACGAGGTCATTAAGTGTGACCTAAGGGTTAAGGGACTGAACAGGGAGGCTGCCAAAGATCGAGCAGCATGGAGAGCTGCCATTAGGTGACCAAGGCCAACGCATGCAAGCATGTTGGAGCCTTCAAAAACGAAATGAAATAAACACTGAATAGTGTCCAAAGGTTTAAAAATAAGTGATTTTGCTGCCTGAACATTTTGCTGATGGTGAGATTATGTTTAATACTTAGGGAGCAGAGTGGATGTTGAAACTTCTCTGGTATTGTTGCATTTACAGTAGATAAATTTTTGAGAGTGATGCCAAGTGATGTCCAAAGGTTTGTGTGTATGCTGATTGTAGTGAGTGGGTGTAGAATACTGTATTTAGCTTTTCCATTTTCCAAGATTTTTGCTCAGAATCTGATTGCATCTATAGTATGAATAGGCCAGTGATGTGGCTTTGTTGTGTAGAATACTGTATTTAATTCTTCCATTTTCCAAGATTTTTGCTCAGAATCTAATTTCATCTATAGTCTGAATAGGCCAGTGATGTGGCTTTGTTACTTAGCTGTGTTTTTTGTTGTGTTATCCATAAGGTAATGGTCGTTTGGATAACCAAATTTAACTTTCCAATTTATATGCAGTGGGGTAGTACTAGTACATTTACCAGTTATCATTCATATTGAAATGGGAATATTCAGAACCAAGAATATGGATAATGTACATCTAGAGGAGTGTACCAGTACATTATATTGCTCAATCAAGGTACACTGCCATATAGGGGAGGACTGGTGACTCGTCATAGCATCCTGTGTTTTGAGAGGTTTGGGGTGGAGCAATTCAACAGTGAGATTATATTTCCAACTCTACTGTTATTGGTACTGGTAACAATTTCCTTTTCCTTTTGTTGTAGGTCTTGGAGGATTTGGTGAGATTTACCTTGCATCTGACAATGTAGTGGGGCCTGTTGGGAGCTCCGCAGAGTATGTGATCAAGGTGGAACCTCACAGCAATGGGCCACTTTTTGCCGAGATGCACTGCTACATGCGTGTGGCCCGGCCTGAACACATTGAGGCTTGGAAGAAGGAGCGCAAGCTGAAGCGGCTGGGAATGCCCAAATATCTGGGCTCTGGGTCATTTGAGTACAAAAGCAACAAGTATAGGTTCATGGTAATGGAGCGTTTTGGCCTTGATCTACAAAAAATCCTGGAACAACACAGCAAGCGGTTTTCTTTCAAGACAGTTTATCAAGTGGGCATCCAGATCGTGAGTATCAGGTGTAGTTATTCATCATCTTAAGTTTGTTCTTGCCTGTAATACACCAGGGCTATTCAGCTATTCTAGAAGTAGGGCCAAATTATGAAACTCGGATTAACAAAAGGGCCATACATTATTTCATCTGTATTTTTTCCCCTCAAAACACTTAAACACAGAAAGAAACAAGAAATTCATATTATTTACGTTTCTATTTTCTGCAAAATACATAAATAAAAAGGAAAAACACAAAATGTGTTTTAGCTTGTTATTAATTTTCATTCTTCTGAGTCGGTCAAAGGGCCAATCAAAAACGACTGAAGGGCTGAATTTGGCCCACAGTCTACCTGTTGAATAACCCTGTAACACACTGTGCCATTATGTTTACTTGTATGAACTCTCTTGCCTCCTAGCTTTGTTGATGTGACCCTTGTCATTTTCTTTAACTATATAAAGTACTTTGGTGGACACCTATCTCATGGCAACTCTTTCATGTGTTTAAGGGGGAAAAAGAAAAAAAACAATATATTTCATCTCTGGAAATGATCATATGCTTATTTTGTTCCTGAAGCTATTTCATACCTCTGGAAAAAACAGAACAGTGACCCTTGTGATTTTCTTTTAAGGAAGGTACTTTGGTTGACACTATCTCATGTCAACTCTTTCATGCATTTAAGAAAAAAAATAAATATATATGTTTCTGAAAATATTTCATGACACTATCTCATGCCAGCTCTTTCATGTGTTTAAGAAAAAATATATATGTTCCTGAAAATATTTCATCTCTAGAAAAGATCAAATGCCTATTTTGTTCCTGAAGCTATTTCATACCTCTAGATAAAACAGAAGAGCGAACACACGCCTCTCAGCCCATTTTAAGAAATGTGGGAAGGTCAGACTCTGGAATATTTAGAAAGGAATGCAGAATTGTGAGGACTGACAGCAGCATGCCCAATCCATTTCCACATGATTTTTCCCATCAAAAGAGATGAGACAAGGTAGGACTGGAATATTAAAAAAGAAAGCAATAAAGAAGTGTGAGAACTACCAGCAGCAGACCCAGTGAAATGAGTCTTTTACAGCAAACTCTCAATATAAAGAACTAATTGGTACCAGACCCTTGACATTATAGCTGAGCACCATGCTGTTCAGTAATTTCCATGGGTTGTGGCTTTTACCGAACAAAGATTGTTAAAGATAAAGTGTAGTTCTGCCGTACACTCTTACACAGTGACATACAGCTGGGTCTAACCCCCCCCCCAATAAATGGTCTGTTTACTAACTTACGTGTTTGTTCTGACCATTCAGGAAGTTATTGCACTGCAGATAAAGGCTGAAAATAGACCTCGGATAAATGTGTGTTTGTTCGCCATACCATGCTGGTCGGTGTTTCATGCCCATTCACTCTTTCACAGAATAAAATTTAAATGAACATAACTTTCGCCCATCTCAAGGTGGTTAAAACCCAAATTCGAAAAAGAGGATTTGGGTTATCACCCCCTTGATGTTTTTTTTTTTTTTTTTTTTTGCGAATCACCAATTTTGCGAGTTAGTTCCAAGTCATTTAACATTTATGAACTTTGCGAGCGATCACACACTTTGCGAGGTCGGGTGGTGGGAAAGTCGTCTTCCCGCACTACTTTGCCACGTGGAGTAGTGATGTCGTGGTTCGCTGGGCGTACTGTGCCTCCTAGTTCGGTGTTCTGCCGCCCCGCCACGTTTGTTTACACCACAGTAGTCGCACCCAAGCCTTGCCCCGCCACCAGTCCCGTACACCACGCCAGTCTTCACATCAGTGTAAATATGCATTTTTTTCTTTTTTATGTTTCTTACCTATGATGTTTTCATAATAATATTACTGTACAATACATCGGTCCATGTTTGTTTCATTTATCATCATAAAATTAAAAGGTAGAGTCGAGAGAAAGAGTGGGAAAAAGTGCTTACCTTGGGGTGATGTCGACCAATTTACCTTTATTGCATATATTTAATTGTTTAAACTTTGCGAATTTCGATTTTGCGAGGTTTTTTGTCGACCATATTTTCGCAAAATTGGAGGAAGCACTGTACTCATATATTTAAACTCCTAGATTGCTCTACATGTGTGTGCGCGTACGACGTCTGTCCATAAAGAAACCGACTGTTTTAGAGGGTGGAGAGGTATATGAGAGAGAGGGGAGGTGGGCAGTGAAATGACGAGGGACAGGGCGACATGGAGGCAATTTGTGGCCACCCATTATGGGATTAAGGCATCAGGCAATCGATAGATATACAGGTATACCCCGGTTTAACGATGCAATTAAGTAAACCCTTTCGTTAGGTGGGGTATTGTATCGTGGTAGATTTAACGTGTAAAGTACAGTATAGGGATGTGTTTTAGAGCCTTGGGTTTCCCCCCCATCCAAGTCCTAAACCTACCCAGATCAGTCCAAAAACAAGTTTAAAGCCAATCTAAATGGCCTAACAGCTGTAAAAGAAGCCAACCTAAGCCGAACACCTGTAAATACAGTAATCTCCCCATTATTCGACACAATAGAGCCAAAGGCATGTTTGAATATTGGGCCCTGAAGCTCCAGCACTGGTCATTCATGACCCTAACCTAACCTAACCTAAATCAGAAAACTACCTTCCTACCTCCCTACCGGACATGTATAGCACTTATTTAGGTCCCTTTTCACATAAATAATGCACACAAAGCATGAATTAATTGAATTTTAACCAAAAAATGATGATTTAGAGGTAAGTGAGGCATAGGTGGTCAGAACTTGTCAGCATAGTATAAGTAAGTATCGGACATGGAAATCATCTTTTCTCACATTTTATGCACTAAATTATTGGATACGAAGCATCAAATACAGTAAATGATGTAAATTGTTACCAGAAAAATGGTTAGGTTAGGTTAGGTTAGGTTAGGTTAGGTTATGACTGGACATGAAATTCACTGGCATTCACCTTTTTCATAGCTGGTGCACTTAAAAACCGTGCATGAAAAAATTAAATTGAAAGCAGGAAATTATGATTAACATTTAGGGAAATTTTTTAAAACATTTACAGCATGCTGAAAACAGGTTAAAATCTTTATGGTAATCATCTTGCACAATAATCAAAGGCATTCACCTTTTTCATAGCTGGTACACTTAAAACCATTCATGAAAGAATTAAATTAAATGCAGGAAATTATGATTAACACAATGTTAGGTTAGGTTCATGGTAGGTGGTAGCGACCATCATCCACTCACTTGGTGTAGTGCTGCCTACGTCTTCCTTAGCCTTTATCATTCTCCTTCTGAGCCTGCCCTCCCCTCTTCCTATTTCTCTCATCTTTCCTGTTACTTTTTATTGCTTTTCTTTCCTTTACAGGTGGCATAACATTGAGTGACAAGCCAAATGGTTTCCTGTAAACCAAGAAACCATTTACAACGCTGGGTGGTAACCATATAACCAAACCATACGTGCTCCCTACGTGTCAACAAGTGGGTTGGTGGAGGGTTAGTTCCCCTCCCTGTAAAACAAATAACTCAGAGTCAAATGGCCACCCCTTACGGGATTATGGCGTCTGGCAATAGATAGATAGATAGGTTAGGTTAGGTTATGACTGGACATGAAATTCACTGGCATTCACCTTTTTCATAGCTGGTGCACTTAAAACCATGCATGAAAGAATTAAATTAAATGCAGGAAATTATGATTAACACAATGTTAGGTTAGGTTAGGTTATGACCGGACATGAAATTCACTGGCATTCACCTTTTTCATAGCTGGTGCACTTAAAACCATGCATGAAAGAATTAAATTAAATGCAGGAAATTATGATTAACACAATGTTAGGTTAGGTTAGGTTATGACCGGACATGAAATTCACTGGCATTCACCTTTTTCATAGCTGGTGCACTTAATAACCATGCATGAAAAAATTAAATTGAAAGCAGGAAATTATGATTAACATTTAGGG
>JAGKTI010007092.1:0-13740 GCA_018397915.1 Birgus latro
TCTGCATTTACCCTTAAGCCCTTGTACCCCATACCATCTCTCCACTTAAATCTTTCCTCAGCCTCCCCTTCATTCTCAGCAATCAACACCAAATCATCAGCATACAACATCTCCCATGGGAGTTCATCTCTGAAGTCACGTGAGGGGGCTTCAAGCACCATGATAAACAACAAGGGACTCAAAACTGACACCTGATGCACACCAACATTCACGGGAAACTCATCACTCAAAACTCCATTCATTCTTACCTGGGTGCGAGCACCCATGTACATGGCCATAACCACCCTAACCAGCCACTCTTCCAACCCCAGCTTTCTCATTGCCCACTTCACCACCTCTCTAGGGACTGTCAAAGGCCTTTTCTAAATCAACAAAAACAAAATACAATTCCCTTTTCTTGCCAATATATTTTACCCCAGCTTTCTCATTGCCCACTTCACCACCTCTCTAGGGACTCTGTCAAAGGCCTTTTCTAAATCAACAAAAACAAAATACAATTCCCTTTTCTTGCCAATATATTTTTCCTGAAGCTGTTGAACAATGAATAATGGCATCAGTGGTCCCCCTGCCTGGCATAAACCCAAACTGCATCTCACTGTTATTCACTCTTTCTCTAATCATACCTTCTAGAACTCTCTCCATTACTTTCATTATCTGATCTAAGAGCTTTATACCTCTGTAATTTCCCCTTTCCAGGGCATCACCCTTCCCTTTGTACACATTTACAATTACACTCTTCAGCCAATCATCTGGGACCACACACTCATATATAATCATATTTATCAGGTCAGTGACTAACCTCACCCCAATATCTCCTGAGGCCTTCAACATTTCAGCAGTCAACCCAGACACACCTGCCACCTTCCCCCCCCGCATCCTGCCTATTGCCTCACTCACAGTAGCAGCGTCAATCAAAGGCCAAGGCCCAAACACTGATCAGCTGGCTCCAAACCTTCCCTATCCCAATCAAACTCCTCATTCAACAACCGGCTATAATGCTCTCTCCATGCATCTTTAATATCCTCAATGTTCACCACTACCCTTCCTTCATCATTCTTCACACACTGCTCGCCTACAATGTCCCGATTATCTCTCTTCACCTGATTTGCCACCCTAAAAACCATATTTTTCCTTCCTTCATGATTTAGATTATCAAGTAAAAGTCTCTGTGACCCATTCACATAAATAATTAGCACAAAGCATGAATTAATCGAATTTTAACCCAAAAATGATGAATTTGAGGTAAGTAAGACAGGGGTGTTCACGAGTTGGCAGGTTAGTGTAAGTAAGTATCGGACGTGGCTATCACTATGAAAATCATCATTTCTCATATCTTATGCACTAAAATATGGGATACAAAGCATCAAATAAATAAATTGTTACCAGAAAAAGAGTTAGGTATGGCAAAGGTGTTCACTGTTCACCAACAGCACTGGTCATTCTTGACCCTAACCTAACCTAACCTAAATCAGAAAACCACCTACTTACCTCCCTCCTGGACATGCATAGCACTTAAGACCCCATTCACATAAATAATTGGCACAAAGCATGAATTAATCAAATTCTAACGCAAAAATTATGAATTTGAGGTGAGTAAGGAAGTTCACGAGTTGGCAGCTTAATGTAAGTAAGTGTCGGACGTGGCTATCACTATGAAAATCATCATTTCTCATATCTTATGCACTAAAATATGGGATACAAAGCATCAAATAAATAAATTGTTACCAGAAAAAGAGTTAGGTATAGCAAAGGTGTTCACTGTTCACCAACAGCACCGGTCATTCTTGACCCTAACCTAACCTAACCAAAATCAGAAAACCACCTACCTACCTCCCTCCTTGACATGCATAGCACTTAAGACCCCATTCACATAAATAATTGGCACAAAGCATGAATTAATCAAATTTTAACCCAAAAATGGTGATTTTGAGGTGAGTAAGGCAGACATGATTATTACTGAGAAAATCACCTTTACGCAGCCTATGCACTCAAATATGGGACACAAAGTATGAAGTAAATAAAATGTAACCAGAAAAATTATGATTTAGAGGTGTGTGGGGCAAAAATGTTCACCAGTTGACTAGATAGTGAACGTATGTAAGAGACATGGTAATCACTGAGAAAATCACCTCTTTCACAGCCTGTGCACTCAAATATGGGACACAAAGCATGAAGTAAATAAAATGTAACCAGAGAATGAGGATTTAGAAGTGATTATGGAAAATATTTAGGTTTTTAAAGTGGTCATAATTGCTCTTGAAGCATGTCCAGTAATCCAGTGTTTAACTACACTTAATCCTTAGCACTGTGACTTTTGATTATTTAAACAAGAATGAAAATACCACAAACGAGCAGACAGCCATCCACTGTTCACAGGAGTTGAGACAGGACTAGTAGGAGGGAGACTGAGCGGGAAGGGAGCTAGTCGGCGCGGGCTCAAACTGATGCGGTCGGAAAAAATCGTAGTTCCCCCCCCCACCCAATTTGGGAGTTTCGGCCATCAGCCCACGATGTCCGAATAGTGAGGTGTCCGGATAGTAGAGGGATTACTTATATATATATATAAAAAATAAGGTAACTGAAAGTGCCATACACCTGGAATTGGCTAATTATCATTTGGCAACATCCAACCTGTACTCGTTCGCTAATTTTCCCTGCTTTTTTTTCCTGTGAAATATGCCATATGAGCTACTCTCGTTATATAAATGTATATAAGAAAGGAAGGGAGAAGCCTGAGTGATATTTATATTCACCTGGAACTACCTAATTTATCATGTATTGTCTAGATTTCCTACGACATTTCTTAGCATATACATTAGCAGCTGACATTTTCAACTCTTGGCTACCGAGATACGTATTGTAGTCAGTTCGCTCTCGTCCTTCACGGTGAAATCACGTCGCAGTCGCTCCCCTCCATTTCTGCCCCTTTTGCGCCCATTATAAAAGGCCGAGACCTCTACCCCTACTAAACATCGTGTGGGAAGCGGTAAAGGACTGTAGATATATATAAGTGTAATAAAGTACTAGAAATAATAAAGTGTAAGTGCGTACATGAGTAAGAAATGACAGAATACCAGCGGCGAATTAGCGAGAGTGGGAGGCTCGTACGCACTCGTATTTTACATTGCTTTCACAGTGTTTTTATTTTTGAGTATGGATTCCAAACTACTTGGAAATCACTGAATAGTGTTTCTAGTGTTAATATCTGGCAGTGGTACTCATATTACGGGAAGTCGGGAAGTGTAAAGTGGAGACTTAGTTACCAACTTCAGAAGTCTCCAGAAGTCCTACGGTAGTCAATGAGTGCTAAAAAAAACATCCCCGGAGAAAGCTGAAGGTATGTCATCATCATCATCATCATCTTCATTTTTCGTCCTTCTGTTCCCATATTCAAACTGGGGTTGGACGTCGTTGCCTCTGGGTAGAGGACTTTTGGACTGAAGCGTGTAACATTTTATGACCGGATGCCCTTCCTGATGTCTACCAACAACCCTTGGGTGGATTCGATCCTCCGACCCTTCGGTCAGAGCGGAGCGCTCTAACCCACTGAGCCACGGCTGCTACAAGCCGTTTATGACCAGATGCCCTTCTTGATATCTACCAATGACCCTTGGGTGGACTCGAACCCCCGACCCTTCTGTCAGAGCGCTCTAACCCACTAAGCCATGGCTGCAAGAACCAACTGGGTGACGGGACAACGTTACCTCTCCCGGCAGGGCAGCTCACTCGGGCGCGGCGCGAACTCACGACACTTCGGTCTTGAGTCAGGCGCTCTACCACTGACCCGCCAAGCCTCAGAATAACGAACTCGGTACACCTGCAGTAGAGTCCCAGGCCACCCCACCTACTCCATTTTGTCTCCAACTCCTCCTACATTCCATACACCTCTACATGTCACCACTTCGGTGCTAACACCCATCGTGCATATTGAATACATGCTAGGGCTGTCTCACACAGGAAGGTGTATTGGTATTAGCAGGGGTATTTTTATGACATGTCGGCGGGTCTTCTGGTAGATCAGTAAAGCCTGATTTAATGAAATTCAAATCCTTAAACTGTTCCCTGCCCCAGCGGGGATTTGAACCTGGATCCATTAGGGCTGCAGGCCACCTCTCTACCGACTGAGCCACTACCAGGTTTTATGTGCCATATGCATAAGTAATTATAATATTCTAGGACTATAGCTGACTTTTGGCAAATATTTTTTAAAAGTCAGTCGGAGCGCGAATATCCCCGCGGGATGGACCCGGCGCGCCTCCGACAACCCCACGGTTTAAGGGTTAAGATAGCAAGTGATCCATTCAACTCCACATACAGTTGTGGAACACCCTGTGTCTAGAACATCACATCCCTTAGTTTCTTCTACTAGCATCTGTAATTTACCTCTACTAGCAGCATCACCCGCATAGCCCATAAATAATGACAGAAGAACTGTTTCAGAATTTTCTTCTTGACTGCCGCTATTTTCATATGCATCCAGACAGTCACGTGCCCAATGGAATCTAGAATTGCAAACTAAACACCTCGATACCTTTCCGTCAGGCCTAAGCGGGTTCTGCCTCCTGCCGGTGGATGAGCACCAGGAAATTCTAGCAGACACGGTTGAATATCAGCCACCACCACGACCCCGATCACTTACTGCTCCACCCCAAAACAGTGTCCGTCCTCGTCAAGTACCTCTAACGTAAAATGTTTCCTCATCCCCAACTTTGTCACTCCAAAATACTGGTTTGCTCGTCACCTCACTGGCAGACACTGATGCATCGTTCTGCCTGCAAACTTCACCAGCAAAAATACGATTCAGGGCAGATTTCATATTTTCGTGTCACCTCAGTTATCGCGGACATCACTAGTTGTTGCTCACCATCTGAAAGTTTGCATGAAGCCAGAAACATAAAACCCACCACAGAATTCGGCAATGCTATGTCCTGCTTCATAGATTTGAATAAACATGCTCAAATTCTGCCTCGAACTTACAAATGTTCATATCACCGGCTATTCTGAAGTTGTACAAATCATGAAAAGTTGCAAACTGCCGACATCCTTTTCCATGAGATATAAACCGTCTAATTTGTTCAACAAGGTCTGAACACCATTATCTTGTTTCAAATCAGCTGCTTCAATTTCCGAAGACGCCACCCTCACTCTTCCTGACAATGAAAGGTGAATAGCTAGAGCTTGCTTCTTTTTCGGTAAGTCCATCAGTTCACACCAAATGTTGATGATCCTTCTTCCAACTCTCATAGGCTGAGTCATTTTTAGGTTTTGGAGGCCACTTAGTTGAGCACGACACCATTATGTTTGAACCACGCTCAGCTGCCGGTATTAGAACGTGAACAACCGCACTCACCGGCCTCACACCACGAACTGACGGGGCACCGGCTGCACAGCGCAGGACCCTTCCGGTGATGTCACCACTCATGATGTAACAGGTGTGTGCATGCACACACACACACACTAACAGTGATATGCAATAACACTATCCACTCTCTGTACTCCACATACATTCTTCAGCAATGCCATCTCCACTGCTCTCACTCTTTTCATTTTCTTGCCACACTATAGTCTCACATCCATATGTCAAAGCTGGCAATAACACTCCTTCATGCAAGTCTCGCACAGCAGCAGCACTCAGGCCTCTGTTCCTTATCAAGGCCTTCATAGCACCAGATACTTTCCTTCCACGTGTAACTCAACTTTCCACTTCTTTTGCACATTTTCCTCTCTTTTCCATCATTGTACCCAGGTATTTAAACTCTCTCACCAATTCCAGACTCTCACCATACATTGTAACATCATACTGGGAGTCACCTTCTCTCAATAACCATCACTTTACTCTTTCCTACATTTACTCTCAAGGCACGACACTCGCAGACATCAACAAAACACTGCAGTAGTCTACCAAGTTCTTGTCTGGTATTTGAAAAGCACCACTGCATCATCAGCATACAACAAATTTGATATATTCCATCCATCACCATTCACTGCCAACGCCATCCCTTTCTCCACTGCTCGTGTTTTTACTCATCACCCCATCCATATATACTTACGTAAAACAGGTTAGGTTAGGTTCTGGGAACCCCATATTTTTCCTTTAAAAAATATATAAAGACTGGTTACTATCAATGTCTGCCACAGATGCCCATGGCAGTATATTACATAGGACCTCACCAATTGCTCATCAGTATATCCTAACAATCTGGCCGAGAGGTTTTGTCCCCTATGACCCCCCATAATTTTAACCATCTAGGATTGCCACTAAGCATCACCCTGAATGTCCCCAATACCAAACAAGCAAAAACTAACCAACCAACCCGTGAAATATCGCCACCCAGCATCACCCATTTTTCACAAGAATTACTTTCAGCACATTTAGTCATACAATACTAACTGCACAAATTAGGTCAATGCATGAAATTATAACCAGTCATTAACAAAAAAGGAAAACATAGGACATCATCATCATTAACACAGAGTGAAAGAACACAACTCCTATGGTAAACATGAGTGCAATAATCCTGATTAATAAGCATGTCAACCAAGCAGTATAAAAAGTGAGAACACTTCACAAGAACTGAACTCACATACCATACTTCCTGCCATATAATACACATTTTCCCCAAAAAATTTGCTTCAAAAATTACCCTACACATTATACCACAAAGGTCATGATTTGGGACAGGCCAACAGGCTGAGGTGACCAGCACCCACAAAACTCTGTTCAACAGAATGGAAAAAATAATGAAGTCAGAAGCAAATCACTTAATGGCCTTACCAATTATTCAATAAAGTAGACATAGATGTATGTGCATTATTATTAATATAGCATAAACAAACAGTAAACTGAGCATTCTGTGGGTTAGATGTGCACATGCATGGAGCGACTGCACTACACTAAAAGCATTGGTAGATTGTTCACACACACACAAAAAGTTGATCACCCATTAGTAAACAAAGCAGCAGTGAATATTTGTTTACGTACTGTACTTCCAATATAATAAGTAATTTAATGCAAAATTATTTTCCCCAAATTTACAGGTGGATGATGAATATGAATAATTAGTAGCTTAAATTTATTATTTTTTCCCTAAATACCCCTTGCAAAATCATGGGTGCACATTATACAGCTACAAATATGGTAATTACCCTACCGAACTTTGTACACCGACATGTCAACTCATCACATACTGCAAAAGCCAAATTTTCTAACCCAGAATCCATCAGCTCACAATGAATGTCAGTCACTAACCCCTGTTCACACTCACAGACCTAAATGCAAAAACATTTGAATTATACTGCTCCCTCATCATTAACCTATGTAGTATTTATCACGTTTCAACAAAGAACCTATCCACATTATAAGCACACCCAACTGATTTTTATCTATTGCCAGAATGCTACTCCCTTGTTTGCATTAGGTTCCCACACCACATGCTACTTTGGCCAATATTATTACTCTTTCCTCAAGAACACAGTAAATGCTTCTTTCCCCCCACGCCTAGATGTGGTGAGGCACTCAGCTGCAAGGGAACATCAGTTCAATGTGCAGGACATCCATGAAGGAGCTGTTGCTTGCCTGTGGTTGATGGGTCCACTCAACCAGACTGGGGTTGATACACAGTGCTACAGTACAACGCTGATGTAGATCTGATACTAACACAAAATAATTGCAGTACTGTACTAAGCAATAATAATCAAATACTGCTAAATAGACCATGTTGTTTGCATAAACAAAGACTGAACTCTTGCATTTGGACACCACCGATTTGTTATCAATGTGCCATTCTCAGCTGACTAACCACCTCACCTACATCTCTTTTACAGGTCATGAAATTTCCACTTAGTGTTGGTGAAAGTCAAGGTTCAAATGCAATGGAGGAATAGAAGACGGGAAGGAAGGGAAGTGGTAGTCCGTACAAGGAGGGAAGAGGTTGAGGGAAAAAAAAAAAAAAACAGAATATAAGAGAAAAGTGGAGGAGCGACTAGGTAAATATGATTTGAAGCAGATGGGGGAGGTGGAAGGTGTGAGCAAGATATTCCAAAGAAATTTGTGCAGCATGTGAGGTGGTGTGTGGGGCGAAAAGAAGATAAAAGGGGGTGAATGGAACAGCATGGTGGAATGAAGAGGTGAGACAAGTTGACAAGCTGTGGTGCAAAAGAAAGCATATAGTGAGTGGATGGGAAGCTGAGGCATGGTGCAAGTTGAGAGACAGAAAAGAGAGAGATATATGTAGAGAGGAAGACAGAGGTGAAAAGATTAGTAAGAAAAAGAATGATGAGAGTGGATGAGGAATTAGAAAAGAATTTGAGTGTAAAGTGGAAGGAATGGAAGAAAATATTCTGGAAGGAGGTAAAGAGAGTTAGACCGGGTGACAAAGAAGTTAGTAGGAGAGTGAAAGATAAAAAAAAAAAATAGATGTCAATGATACTAAGACTAAGTTTGAATCTCTACTGTCTGATATTACGATTTGGATGTCTAGGAGGAAACTTCAGCTGAATGATGGTAAAACTGAGATAATCATCATCAAAGGAAACAGAAGGGGTGACGACACTGATAATGCTCTGGCTTTGAACACTGGTGTGTCACAGCTTCATCCCGTCAGTCCTGTTCGAAATCTGGGTGTTTAATTCAAAGTTAAATTACAAGGAACATATTAATCAAGTTGTCAGAGTTACTTGCATATCAGAAACCTGTACTCTGAGAAAATTCCTGAATAGACATTGCCTTTTAACACTAGTCCATGCAGTGGTCTTGTCTCGTGTTGATTATTGTAATTCACTGTGGATTGGTCTCCGAATAATATACAAACAAAAGTTCAGTCTGTGTTGAAGAGGGCAGCATGCCTTATCAATGGTCTCCCCGAGAACCTTGACTACACCGTTCCTAACTGAGCTGCATTGGTTACCAGTAAAGACTAGAACTGAATTTAAACTGTGTCTTATTACATTCAAGGTTCTTAAGTTTGGTGAACCGATGTATCTTGCCGAACTGCTAAAACTCCCATCGGCACGCCCAGGTGTGATGTCACGTAGTGAAGATGATTCCTTGCGTCTTGACGAGCCAGGAGCCATTTGCCTGTCATCTTTCACTTATTGTTCTTTTGTGCATACAGCCCCTAGATTATATAATAAGTTGCCACTGTCCATGAGACAACTCTCTTCTGTTGAATCCTTTAAGAGACAGCTGAAAGCATTTCTTTTTTCAAAATGCTGTGACCTGGAGAGAGATACTATGACAAATGATTATTGGGTTTAATTATGGCCTTTTTTTTTTTTTTTTTTTTTATTGATGAAGTTTATATTGTACATGAGAGACGTCAAAATCCTCATAACTGTATATGTGTTTCAACGTTGAACGCTAGTGAATTCCCCAAGGAAGAACTGGCACTTTGAGAAACAAAAGACCAGATTATTATTATTATTTTATGGCAGGTGGGGGCACTCACCACCCACTCACTCGATGTAGTGCTGCTCTCGGGTCTCTGCCCTTTCCTCTCCTCCCTCCATTCCTTCCTTCCTGTTTTTCTTTACTTCATTCTTTCCTCGTCCTTCTGCCTATGGGCGACTCTACACCGAGTGACAAGCCAAATGGTTTCCTGTACACCAGGAAACCATTTACTATGCTGGGTGGTAACCATATAACCAAATTATGGTGCCTGGTGGTTTAGTAGGTAATTACAGCACTCCAATAGGATTGAGCCAGTGAAGGTTTATGTCCAAGGGTGGGTTGGGGTGTACTGCTCACGTAATGCCACTCAGGGATGAGTGAGGCTGGTCACTCTCATCTTTGGGGGTGCTGGCACTCGCTACTCTCGGATGGTACAACCGAATTAGTTTTACAGACACAGAAAAGTTATTAATCATTTCCCTTTCTATTAACTTATTATTCTCTGTTAGTAACACTTCCTACCATTCCATAATGCCATAATTAACTAGAAATCATGTGCAATTTTCAATTAAGTTCAAAATGTTATATGGCTGAAAAGAACTTACCAAATATCTTTTGCTTAGTCTCCATGAAAACAGTAGCCTTCTGTAAGACTTTCTGGGAATAAATTTTTTTTGTATCCCTCCCATGATAAGGACAATGAATTTTTACTTTAAAACCTCAGTTAAGAATCAAATTTCTGAGGGAGGGGGGAGGCTAAAAAATCTGTTTTATTTTGACTCCCTATCTTTTTCGCCTTACAATTGTCTTTCAGAAAAAAGAAAAAAAAAGTGAAAATCGGTTAAAAAATGGCAAGATTTTTTTAAGGGGGGGGGATTCATACAGAAAGGCCAAATTTAAATCTACCGCACCCATGGACGGCCATTTAACAAGTTAAAAGTTCCTAGCACTGTATGAAGGATTGTATATAGCTATAAAACTTAGTGTGTGTCCTGCCACCACCACAACCATATTTTTAAAACATTTAAATGATTTTTGACCATGTCAGAAAATTACGTATATTTTGATGCTAGCACCCCTTTAAATGTCAGGACCAACTCGCCTAGCCCCGGGCTTCTATGCTCCTCATGGGGCAACATAGGATTGGATGATGGATGGATGGATTATTAATATAATTACTATTATTGATAGTGGAGATCAGAGGAAAAAGAAGATGGAGAGACCAATTTAAGGAACAGTTTAACATAGAGAATGACAGTAATGCGAGTATAAGTGGCTGGGGTATGGCTAACAGAAGGAGGGTGGTGAGAAGGGAGCAGGAATTGATGGAGTGTGTGGTGAAATGATGAAGCATGGGGGGGGAAAGATAGTAGCAGAATGGAGAGGGAAGATGTGCAGATTACCCTGGGAGGAAGGCAGAGTCCCAGACGATTGGAAGTCAGGTATAATAATTCTCTGTACAAAGGACAAGGGGCAAAAGAAGTGTGTGGTAATCATAAGAGCATTTGTCTTCTTAAAGTAACAGGCAAAGGATATGGTAGAATACTTATTGACAGAGTTTGGGAATTAACAGGAATTAGTTGGAGAAGAAGAGGGAGGTTTTAGGAAGAGAAGGGGTTGTGCAGATCAGATATTCATTCTTAGGTCTTTAGTGGAAAAGTTTCTAGAGAAGGGAAAGAAGCAGTATGCAGCCTTCATGGATTTGGAGAAACCATATGACAAAGTAGCTAGACATGGAATGTTGAAAATACTAAGTACATGGGAAGTTGTGGAATGCCTTGAAGAATATGTATGAGAGTGCACGTGGATAGTGAACTAAGAGAATTTTTCTATCTGAATGTTGGATTGTGTCATGTCTCCGTAGTTGTTCAATCTGTATATGGGTGAAGTTATAAAAGAGATACAAGGTACAGAGGTGGATGTTGGAATGGCTCTAGTGAGAGGGAGAGGGCAGCATTTGGAAACTTCCTGAATTACTGTTTTCAGATGATACTGTATTAAGTGAAGATGAAGGAGAACTGCAAAGCTCGAAGAACAAGTTTGGAAGTGTGTGTAGGGAACAAAATCTAAAGGTTAATGTTGGGAAGAGTTAACTTATGGTCCTCGAGAGAAATGAAGTCACTGAATGTACAGTGAGGCTGGATGTTGAGGAACTGGAAAATGTGTGTGCATTTAAGAACTTGGGTAGTGTGATGAGTAAGGATGGAAGTTTGGAGGAAGAAGTGATTGAAAGGGTACAACAAGGAAGAAAGGAGGCTGGTTCTTTGAAAGTAGTGATAAGAAATAGGAAAGTGAACATGGAAGTAAAAGAGTTGCTGCATGATAGTGTTGTGATACCAACTCTTAACATTTGAAAATGAAGCTTGGACCTTGTTGACAGGACACAAGTCAAGAGTGAGAGCAGTGAGAGGAGCATGTGGAGTTACATGGAGAGACAGACTGACAAATGAGGAAAAGAAGGAGCGTTGTGTTGATGTGGATGTGACAGAAGACGTTAGGAGAAATGCGCTGAGGTGGTTTGGACGTGCGGAGAGGATGGAGCAAGACTAACGAGGAAAGTGTATGTGAGAGAGGTGAAGGGGGAAGAGGGAGGGGGGAGGCCATCAATGAGATGGAGGGATGGAATGGAGAGGTTTATGGGAGAGGGGAGTGTGAGCTGGGGGTGGGGGGATGGGGGGGGCAGTGAAATGGCAGGAGACAAGCCAACATGGAGGGATAGAGTGGAGAGGTATATGGGAGAGGAGGGTGTGAACTGTGGGCCGGGGAGTGAAATGGCAGGGGACAGGATGACATGGAGATGATTTGTTTACAGCCATTCCATACAAGATCAAGGCATCTGGCAATAGACAGACAGACAGACAGAAATTTCCACTTTTATGTTAGTTGTTTAAGTAACTGTCTTTCTTGAAATAAAAATGATGGTAAACCATGTGGCTATTGGGGGGGAGAGGGGGATTAATAAAGATCCAAATTTTAAATGCTCAAACTAATGGAGAAGAAGCCTGTCTTTGGAATTTGGAATTAGTGTAACCCCAGAGGAATTTCTTAACCCACTCGGTTTAGTCCACTGACCCAATGTGACCTCTGGGATGCATTACCCATCAAGCAGTGCTGCTAAAGTTAGGTTGAGAGGTAGCCAAACTTTGTAACTAAACAAACTGACCCAATGTGACCTCTGGGATGCATTACCCACCAAGCAGTGCTGCTAATGTTAGGTTGAGAGGTAGCCAAACTTTGTAACTAAACACCACAAGATACAATTGATCAACAATTTTAAATTAGTTTAACCCCCACACACCAAGCTATTTTTAATGCAGTCATCATCTCACTATGGGCAATTTCCAGGAAACTGCTTGTTTTCAAACCTTTACACAGCACTTAGGGAAACAAATTAACCCCTACACCGCGGGTCGTCACTTTCGTGACGGTCGGGTGCAATGGATCATACCGCGGGGCGTCACTTGAGTGACTGTGTTATTTTTAATTCCCCCGGGCTTTCAAGTGGTTACTTGTATCATCTATCAGCACTGCCAATGTCCAACAATAGTCAAAGCAGCTAATGTCATCAGTACTCCCATCCACTGTTGACAATTTAGCCATTTTCCCCCATTCTAGACTCCCCTCCCTACCTCCCCTCCATTACCCTCTCGTGACGTCTGCTCAGCTGCTCTGCGCTAAGTAAATCTTCCCTGGATTCTTCCACTGTTTTCATCCACTGAAATGAGCCCTATGCCCTATTCTTATACAAAATAATATATATATAAAAAATAAGGTAATTGATAATGCCATACACATGGAATTGGCTAATTATCACTTAGCAACAACCAACCTGCACTCGTTCGCTAATTTCCCCTGCTTTTCTTTTCCTGTGAAATATGCCATATGAGCTACTCTCGTAATATAAATGTATATAAGAAAGGAAGGGAGAAGCCTGGAGGATATTTATATTCACCTGCAACTACCTAATTTATATGTATTGTCTAGATTTCCTATGACTTGTTTCTTAGCATATACATTAGCAGCTGACATTTTCAAGTCTTTGCTACAGATACAGTGAGTTTGCTCTCGTCCTTCTTGGTGAAATGACGCCCGTCCATTTCTGTCGCTTTTGTGCCTATTATAAAAGGCCCTGTGACCTCTACTCCTACTAAACATCGTGTGGGAAGCGGTAAAGGACTGTAGATATATACAAGCGTAATAAAGTACTAGAAATAATAAAGTGTGAGTGGGTATTTGAGTAAGAAATAACAGAACACCAGCTGCGAATTAGCGGGAGTGGGAGGCTCGTACGCGCTCATATTTTACATTGCTTTCACATTTTTTTTTTTTTTTTTTGAGTATGGATTCAAACT
>JAGKTI010007092.1:13824-24766 GCA_018397915.1 Birgus latro
ATCCCAGGAGAAAGCTGAAGGTATGTGCCATATGCATATGTAATTATAATATTCAAGGACTAATAACTGATTTTTGGCAAATATTTAAAAAAAAGTCAGTCGGAGCGCGAATATCCCTGCGGGAATGGCACGGAAAACCTCCGACAACCCCACGGTGTAGGGGTTAAAGACCATATTACTCATCAACTCTTCCTCTTTCAAATGAATGTATCCCCAGGTCTGTAGGTCACTGCACTGATAAGTAATGATGTGAGGAAGAAACCTAATTTTTGGTGCAGGAGCAGGACGTGTTCCTGCATCTGCCCGCGGCGCCAACTATGGCTTTGTTCTCAATGTGATAACTTCTCAACTGCTAGATAAACTAGACACTGTTGCATAGTGCCTTCTGTCACTATCACTGAGCTCTTTTCTAGTATCCTTGAAAAGAAGCTTGGCACAGGTGGATGATGCAATTGGCTACAAATGACATGGACGGAATCGGACAATTAGGAACCAGAGGACATCATTGTACACCGGGCAAAAGCACGGGACTGACTGACTCTCACCCGTGTGCTATGGAGGGACTCCCTCCCTACCCTTTGGTGCCACATGAAAAGGCAGCCAGTTCAAGTGATGGCGAGAAGACGCTTGTGTAGACAGCCACTACCCGGCAGCCATGTAGCACCCCGATTGTGACGTGTATAGACATTACCTGGCGGTTAGAGGATAAATATTCTACATTCATTTACAAGAATCAGTATTTTTTTTTTATCACATCATCATCATCATCATTGTTTTTCGTCCTTCTGTTCCCACATTCAAACTGGGGTTGGATGTGCGATGGCTTTTCTCCACTGCTTCCTATCCTGGATTAAATCTTCTCCAATATCCAGTCTTTCCATATCTTGCGTTGCAACACTTTTCCAGGTCTTCTTAGGTCTTCCTGGCAGTCGACGTCCCACCACTTCCAGTTCCTCTGCTATTCTCACACAGCTCCCTTCCTCACTCCTCCTCACATGACCAAGCCATCTAAGCTGCTTCTGCCTCAAGATGATATCGAGATCCTTCACTCCAAATCTTCTGACTACCTCCTCACTCAAAACTCTGTCCTCCCACCTCACTCCCGCCACATATTTTAACATTCTACAATCAGTACTCCTCAGAACATTCATCAGTCTATCTGTCAAAGCCCATGTTTCAGCACCATATATCAATACTGGTCTAATGCAGGCCTCATATATTTTACTTCTGTGTCTCAGTGGTATGTGTTTGTTGACCAGTATGCTAACTATTTCCTTCCACTTTAACCATGCTGCTGCCACTCTTGTTCTGACTGATCTCTCCACCCCTGCTTCACAGTCCAGTATATCTCCTAGATAGCAGAACTGCTGCACTTCCTGTGGTGTGCCCCCATTCACCTCTAGCACATCCTCTGCTTCATCTCCCTCCGCCTCTCTTCTTATGCAGGCTGGGCAACAGAAATTTTGCACTCCTCTCAAATTCTGCAGACCTGAACACCTTCTATGGCACCACTTATTACACTCCGCGCACAACACTGAGTTCACTCCTACTCCTCTGCCACAGCATCCACATGGCCATTTTCCTGACTGAATTCTTTCTACTGGTTTCTTGCCTGTCACCATTACCTTTGTCTTATCCATATTTATTTTCATTCCCCTCTTCTCCATTCCATTTTTCCATCTATTAAGCATTTCCACCACTTCTTCCTTAGTCTCCACTGTCAGCACTAGGTCATTAGCATACAGCAATTCCCATGGGCCTTCCCCCCTACATTCCCGTGTTGCCTCCTCCATTACTATGTTAAACAGCAATGGACTGAGTGCTGACCCTTGATGTACCCCAATTCCTACTCCAAAATTTCCTGATGTTCCTGCTATTGTCTTGACTTTTGATCTTGTATCAATTTAGAGAGACATGACAGCTGCAATGAGTCTCTAGGGCACATTCTGTCTTCTCAAGGCCCACTCTATAACTCTCCTTGGAACTCTATTAAAAGCTTTTTCCAAGTCCACAAACACATGGTACAAGTATTTCCTCCTCTGTTGAAATTTTTCCTGCAACTGTCTCATGATGGATATTGCATCTGTTGTGGATTTACCTGCACAAAATCCAAACTGTCAGTTATCTATCTTCACTATCTGATTCAGCCTTCCTTCCAGCACCTTTTCGAATATCTTCATTCTATGCTTCAACAGTCTGACTCCTTGGTACTTTCCATACAGAAGGGCATCTCCTTTGCCTTTATAAACTGGCATTGTCCAGCTATCTCTCCAGTCCTCAGGTGGCTGTCCTCCTACTATGATGTTATTAAAAATCCTTGTCAATTCTTTTACACAAGTACTTCCAGCCTTTTTTATCAGATCAGCTGTTATACCTGTTGGGCCTGGAGCTTTCCCAGACTTCATTTCCTTTAAGACTATCTCCACTTCAGCTTCTGTTATCATTGCAAATGGCCCTTCAGTTTTTCCCATCTCTTCTATCTCATAATTATTTTCTTCATTTAACAGTTCCTCAAAGTACCTCTTCCACCTTTCTAGTATTTTTACCTCATCAGTTTTTATTTCCCCATTTTCATACTTTACAAATTTAGCTCACACCATGTCTTTCCTCTCCTTCCTCATCTGCCTTGCAATTGTAAACATTTCTGTCCGTCCTTGTGTACTCTCCAGATCTCTACTCCAACTTTCCCATGCACCCTTTTTGCTCTGGCCACTTCTCTCTTTGCCTGTCTTTTCTTTTCATTATATTCTCTTCTGTCTTCTTCCCTTATAGTTCTCTGCCATACTTTAAATGCTCTTTTCTTCTCACTTATTGCCTGCTTCACCTCCTCATACCACCACCACGTCTCTCTTTCTTTTCTCCTGTAACCTGTTGTTTCTCCACAGACTTCCCTCGCAGCCTCAGTTATATTACCCCTGAAGTGTTTCCAATCGCCTTTCTGTCTCTCATTTCTTCTCTTAAAACTCTCTTCAAATTGTAGTCTTATCTCCTCATCCTTCAACTTCCACTCCTTTACTCTTTCAACACCCTTCCTCTTCTTTCTTCCTTTCATATTTTCCACTCTCAAATCCATAGTTAATAGTCTATGTTGTGGTAGACATGCCTCACCTGGTATAACTTTAGTCTTTCACTTTAATATCTTGCTCCTTTCTCATCATAAAATCAGGATTCCAATGTAAATTCACTTTAACCTGATAGCTGTTACGCACATCATATGAAGAATTTCGTGCGACTGCTATGTACATCATATGATCAAGCTTTTTATTTTTTAAAAAGGCACGCTAGATTTTTCACCCAAATGTCCAAAAATAGCGTACCATGGCCAAACTAAGGTAAATATTGAACTCATATTTGGTTTTCCTATTCTTTTCCATGCACTCTTTCATTTATAAGAGCAAAAATTATTTTTATGAAAAAAACAAATTCATTTTTTTTTTTGTGAATGGGGGGATCGACCACGAAACCTAATGCAGCAGTTAACGGGTTAAGATAAATTATTTTACTCATGTTAAAGGAACTCTCCACAGTAAAAGGATTACCTATATCCTCACTGTTCACCACAAGCAGGCAGCTATACAGTACCATATACCATCATCACTGGAATTTCACACATCATCTGATATCCTGCTCCCTCCTGGGAACATCCAGACAAGGGATGGCCATGGCAGACCTACCATAAGACTGATTTATCCTCACATACATCAATCACTTACTCAATACATTCTTCCTTCTCTCACCAATATACACCCGATTCTTTGGTTATCATCATTGGTACCGAACATGGTGTGTGAGAAAGGAATTGTACGATAACAAAAACACAGAACCTATGGATTTATCCTCTCTGGTACCAGGCACCCTACGTGCAAACCCAAAACATCCCTTTAATGATAATTTAGACCCACTAAATGTATGCATAGTGTTAAGTACCACAAACACACACAGGCATTGCCTGGTTAAAAAAAAAATATTGAAAAGAGCACAATACCATACAGAAGAAACACAAGACGGGCTTGAGGTAAAGGTTCCAATGCTAGCGAGTGGACAGTTTAGTCTCCACCACCTGGGATTAACTCCTTGAGTATGGCCTCATCTTTGAATCCCTCAAAGTCATCAGACACCACAGCATCATCATTGTTGGCAGAAAATAGCACAGGTGCATGATGACAATGTTTTTCAGCAGAAAAATGTGCTGTAAGACCAGGAGTGCTGAATTTCATCTGACAGTGATAATGAAAACCACTATAACCTAGGGAGCATTGTACTACTTCCCCCCCTTTTTGTGGCACTGACAAGGAATCTACAGGTAGGCCTAGTGGCATTGTGCACCTTGAGTAGAGCAGCTGCAACATCCACCCTTGAGCCAAACCACCTCTTATTTCCCTGTTCCTCACTCTGGGAAGGACCCTGGTCCAACCCTGGTGAGACTGCCTACCACAAGGGGGTGCCAGATCCCCACACAATGTGTGAATGATAAATGTGTTATCACACTATGATGTTCCCTCCCTTTCTAACTCCTCCTCATATTTTTCCCTCCTTTATCTCATCCTCATGTCTCTCCCCCACAACTCACTTAGCCTGCAGGTAGTGTTCCTTGGTGTACTTTGGTGTATGTGAGGAGTAGCGTCGCACCCTGGTGGTCCCGCGAGCCCCCTGGCCCCTACTATGATGGCCAGGCCCCCACCAGTCCAGGAGGTGGGTAATGTTCTGGCGCTTCTTCCCACCACTGCAGTACAGAGACCCAGACTCAGCTTGGTCCCCGTATGCCTCTACCTGTCATCAAACAAAAGAAACAAACTATAATATTCACAAAAATACCTGAAAATAATAAACAGTTATACACGATAATACCAGTGAATCGGAAAAACGAACAATTATGAGTCCAAAAAAGGTGAAGTAAGGACATCTACTGATAAAAGAACAGACGAGTTATTTGCTGCTGCTGCTGCTTTCGGTTCACCAGTGCGTGAATCCAATGGAATGCAGGAAGTCCCCCTCCCCCCTCCAGCTGGGTCCAAAGTGCAACAGTCTGTGTGGTTTCATTTAACAGAACTACACCACTCCACAACTAGAACATTATGCTTCCATTTAACAGAATTACTCCACCCCACAACTAGAATACTATCTTCCATTTAACAGAACTACACCACCCCACAACTAGAATACTATGCTTCCATTTAACACAACTACATCACCCCACAATGAGAATGCTATGCTTCCATTTAACAGAACTACACCACCACACAACTAGAATACTATGCATCCATTTAACAGAACTACACCAACCCACAACTAGAATACTATGCTTCCATTTAACACAACTACACCACCCCACAACTAGAATACTATGCTTCCATTTAACACAACTACACCACCCCACAACTATTGTCCTTCCAGTATGTGCTGAGCGTTTGGGCATTGGCCTTTCTGGGGGTTCCCCCACATGCGGCACAGGTCAATTCCCTACGGGGTCAATCATCGGATTCTCTCTCTCTCTGCATAATAAAAAGAATGCTATGCATTTTGTGTTGATAAGCCTATACAGTATGATGAATTATTTTGAATCTGAGAAGCCCTCCCCCCCCTCTCTCTGCATAATAAATGTTATAAATTTTGTGTAGATTTATTTATATAATAAGGCTATAGAGTGTAATGACTTATTCGAATTGGAGAAGCCTCTCTGTCTGTCTGTCTGTCTCTCTCTCTCTCCCTCCCTGACCTTTGGATTAGCACAGTCATCCCTGACCGTGTCACCTGTCCCCACGCTCGGAGGAAAGCAACGTCGGACAGCAACGCTACCAAGTATTGTTGTATTTATATAAAATCACTGCTATTATAAAAAAAAAAAAAATACTGTACATTCATAACACTATACAGCCTTATCAGAGAAATATATTCAAATTAATTTAAAGTGGTAAATAGCTGACATAATTGTAAAACAAAGTGATGTGTGTTGAGCCCAATTTGGCAGTAACGCGCACGGGGAAATCCCCAGAAAGGGCAACACCCAAATGCTCAGCATGTACCGGAAGGACTTTAGAATACTAAGTTGTGGTTGTGTAGAATTTGGTGATTCATAGTCATGAGGCAGTTGAGTCTTCTTAGTCACTAATCAAACTGATCCTCTAATCTTAATCATAAACTAAGCAGAAATTGGTTAGATCTTTATCAGGTAAAATAAAAATGCACCAAGGTCAGCCAAAATATGTTCTGATGTTGCAAAACATGGTGTCTTTATCACCATGCATGAATGGGAACACCAAGTTTGCTCTGTTTGTATGGAGAAAGACAAATGTTTATTGCATTTTCATTAATGTGCAGTAAAGAATTTTTATATAAAGTGGTAAATCTTTACAAAATAATAAGAACCAAGGAAGTGAAATACACACTGCTTACATGCAACCAAGGGGTTAGAAACATGACTGTCTCTTACCAGCCACCAACACTCCACATTGCCCCTTACCACAAGCCCATACTACACACAAGGAAATGTTGTGCCTAGGTTACTCCTACTATTGCACCACTATATGAAATGCTGCATTCTGATCAACACACACACACACACACACAGTAATCATAACACAACACAATGCACAATACAACACAAAACACAACACAAAAGGCAATACAACACAAAGCACAATAAAAAACAAACACAAACACACACACACACACACACACACACAGTAAGCATAACACAATGCACAATACAACACAAAACACAACACAAAAGGCATTACAACACACACACACACACACACACACACACAAACAATTTTTATGAAAAAATATTTTAAGTGTATGGGGTAGATCATTGTAAACTACTATAAATCAGTGAATCACACACTGCTTACATGCAACCAAGGGGTTAAGAACAAGACTGTCTCTTACCAGCCACCAACACTCAAGCTGCTCCTTACCACTAACCCATACTACAAACAGTACAAGGAAATGTTGCGCCTAGCTTACTCTTACGCTTGCACCACTATGTGAAATACTACATTCTGATCAACACACACACACACGGGAAACTATTAAAGTGGACGGAAGATTATCTGGTAGAAAGGCAGATGAGAAGTCATAAGTGACAAGATTTCACAATGAAAAGATGTAACTACTGTACTGAAGTGCCCCAGGTCTCTGTCTTGGCTCCAATAATGTTTCCGATATATGTAAGTTATTTGCCAGAAGGTTTGAATAGTTACGAGTACATAAGAACACAAGTTATTTATGTGTGACATGGTGCTTATGGAGCGGGTGATGAAAATGGGGACCTATGCACCTAGGAGGAAAATGTGAAAACTGAAAAACCCAAGCAGTAAGGGATTGCTTCTACAGGGAGATGAGGAGAGTGGTGGCTGAGCAGGGAGACACTGACAAAAGTGTTAATGAGCGGTTGAGAGCCCTCAAAAGCAACCTCATGAGACTTACTGATTCAGTATGTGGATGGACACGAGGCCCACCAAGATATAAAGTATCTTGGTGGTCGGATGAGGGTGTAGATGCTTCAGTTAGGGAGAAAAGAAGGTTTTTCCAGAAATGGAAGAAGAGTGGTAAGAGAGAGGAATACTTAGCTGCCAAGCACAGGGCTAGAAAAGAGGTTTACAGGGCAAAGTCGGGGTCATGGAGACTTTTACTTGATAACCTAAATCATGTGGAAAGGAAGAATATGATATTTAAGGTTGCAAATCAGATGAAGAAGGAGAACAGGGATATCATTGGTGAGCAGTGTGTGCAAAGAATGATGATGGATGGGTAGTGGTGAACTGTGGGGATATCAAAGATACACAGAGGAAGCACTGCAGCCAGTTGTTGACTGAGGAGTTTGACTGAGAAAGGGAAGGTTTGGGGCCAGCAGATCCAGTGTTTGGCCCTTGGCCTTTGAGTGACATTGCTACTGTGAGTGAGGCAATAGACAGGATGCAGGTGGGGAAGGCAGCAGGTGTTGACTGCTGAAATGTTGAAGGCCTCAGGGGATGTAGGAGTGAAGCTGGTCACTGACCTGGTAAATATGATTATAATATGAGTGTGTTGTCCAAGATGACTGGTTGAAGAGTGTAAATGTGTACATGGGAAAGGGTGATGCCCTGGAAAGTGGAAATTACAGAGGTATAAAGCTTTTAGACCAGATAATGAAGGTAATGGAGAGAGTTCTAGAAGGTATGTGGGTGTCTGTACCCAGGTAAGGGCGATTGGAGCTTTGAGTGATGAGTTTTCCGTGAATGATGATGTGCACCAGGGGTCAACTTTGAGCCCCCTTTTGTTTATCATGGTACTTGATGCCCTCTCACGTGACTTCAGAAATGGACTCCCGTGGGAGATGTATGCGGATGGATGATTTGGTGTTGATTGCAGAAAATGAAAGGGACGCGGAGGAAAGATTTGGGAAGTGGAGAGATGGTATGGGGCACAAGGGCTTAGGAGTAAATGCAGATAAAATAAAAGTGATGGTATCTAGGGATGGTGGCAGTACAGTCAAAGAAGCAGGAGAGTGGCCATGTGCAAACTGCCACAATGGCATGAGAAGTAATTCCATCTTGTGCTGTGTATGTGGTAAGTGGATGCATAAGAGATGTACTGGTACTAGAGGTAGACTGCGATATAATGCTAATTTCATGTGTGCAGTGTGTTGGGGAGAGCAAGTGGATGTTGCCAGGCATGAAAGGATTGAACATGCCAGTGAGTCTCATGGAGTGTGTGGAAGAGTTTTGTTACTTGGGAAACATGTTTTGTGCTGGAGGTGGGGCCAGAGCTAGCTCTGTGGCTAGGGTGAGAAGTGGTTGGAAGTTCAGGGAGCTGTTGCCTCTCAACACTGAGAGGGCTCTCTCTTTGTGCTAAGGAATCTTTGTATGCAGCATGAGTTAAGAGTGTAATGTTGTATGATAGTGAGACTTGGGCAGTAAAGGAGGAGGATATTCGCAGGCTCAAATGTACAGAAATGACAATTATTTGGTGGATGTGCAGTGCATTCCTGAGTGTGAGGCCTGGGGGGGCTTGGTTTACAATAGAAGAGTTGAGAGGTAGGATGGGACAGGACTGTATTGGTGTTGTGATGAGGAGAGGTAGACTGAGATGATTTGGGCATGTGGAGAGGATGGGGGATGATAATTGAGTACAGAAAGTGAGACATGTTAATGTTGGGGGTAGGGTTGTGAGAGGCAGACCGAAAAAGACCTGGGATGAGGTCACTGAGTATGGCCTCAGAGATACGGGACTGAAGAGGGAAGCTGCCAGTGATCGAGCTGCATGGATGGCCGCCATTAGGTGACCAAGGCCGATTAGCTTGTTGGAGCCTTCAAAATACAAACAAACAAACACAGATATTTCAGAGATTCAATTACATCTGGTTCTTTGGTCAGCAGTAATCCAGTCTTGCTGGTGTGTCATCGCCTCTAAATCTGGTCTCTTCTTGAACCCACTGGGTCATTACATTATTCATTGCTATATTTAACAGTATACTGCCCTACGAATCTTCACAACCTCCTGAGTCCCACTCCTCCCAGTTCACCATTTTACAATTAAAGTCATCCGCCAGCATTATATTGTTGAGTTTCTCAGTCACTTTCTGTAGCTGTCTAACCATGCTTACAATATTTGGTATTCAGTGTCATTCCATGCCCTTGTCTTAGGGAGTGACATATGCTACTACGACATCTCTCCTGCCTTTCCCTCTGGTTTCTAGTTTCACTTTTATCACTTCTGTCCTACCTTCTCCCAGTTCCACACTCTCCACATTTATGCTGTTCTTCACTGCTATTATCACTCCTCCTCCCATTTTTTCTTTTCTACCTATTCTCCATAGTTTGTATTTGCCACCTCCCACTTGAATATCAATATCCTCTCTTAACTTGGTCTCTATATTGCACATAATATCTGGTTCATTTACCCTCAAGAAATTGTTGATTTCTAACCCTGCCGAGACTGACCCATCTACGTTAGCATGAGCCACTTTCAATCTTTTTTCTTTGTTTTTCCTCCATCCTTTTCCCTTCTCTGTCAGTACCCCTTCCTCAATTTCTGATCAATAACTCTCCAACAGAACTCTGTCTTCTGTTCCTCCATTTTCTGGTCATTTTTTTTTTCCTTAACCCGTGGATTGTGCAATTACAGTACCTTTTTTTACTCCTACCCTGTGGTGTAAAAAAAAAAAAAAAAAAAAAAAAAAACTCCGTCTTTGCGTAGTACAATGTGTAAGTTTCGGTAGGGGCAGAGTAGTTAGTGGTGATGCACGGCCACTAGAAAGTTAGCGCAGCCTGAGCTGTGGTTCGCAACGCAATGCTTCCCTGCCTGAGCTGTGGCGTGCAACGCAATGCTTCCCAGCCTGAGCTGTGGCTTGCAATCCATGGGTTAAATAGCTCCTTTATTTAAGCTGCTCCTTCCTCATTTGCATCTCTCCTTATCTAAACTCTCTTGAACCCCTCCTTGCTGGCTCGTTTCCATGTCCTGTTAGTGATCTCATTTAATATGATCAGTGATTGAAACTTAACTTTTAGAGGCCGCGCCTCTCCCTCCTCGTATCTTCCCAGCCAAAACACCTCTTCAATCTCTTCTTGAGCTTCGTTGTTACCCTCCATAACAACTGATACTATCTCTTTACCCCTTCCCAGTTCTTCTCTTTCCCTTTCTGATCTTACTGACATAGGATTTTCTTTCAATCCTGAAATTATCATACATTTTCTTCTTATCTGCATCATCCCTGACTTAAGATTCTCTACGTTTCAGTACCTTAACCACTTCTTTCTCCACCTTTTCTTGGGTTTCCTTTCTCTGCTGTTCTAAAATATCCTTTAGATTTATTTTTCCTTCCTCCTGAATTTTCTTCCACCCCTTGTGCTCTTCCTTGATTTCCCTGATGTGTTCATCATGCATTCTTGTTTTTGATTCATACTCATGTTAACTTTCATTCTGTCCATGTGTGTGTGTGTGTGTGTGTGTGTGTGTGTGT
>JAGKTI010007092.1:25186-38165 GCA_018397915.1 Birgus latro
ATATATATATATATATATATATATGCTCTGTACTGTATATATCCCAGTGGGAGTCTAGGTGTTCAACCAAATACATTTTATCAAACACTGCTGCCCATCCTCGCATAACAATTGATAACACCTGACCCTTGGTACTGAAAACAAGGCCACATTGTAATATCTGGACATGGTATGATGGTGTAGTGATAAGCAATCTGATAATAAATTACAATATAGTAGTCTTGTCCCTTTCACTTGAGGCTTACCTCAGTGATTCAACAATAATTACAGAAAGTTCTCAATATATGTGGCCCTTATTGACATTCATTATTACTACTGAGTCAAGAGAAATTCACAATGAACCTAAACAAAAAAGTTATCACGTGACTTGAAGCACCTATACTTAAATTTTGGAACATGGAAAAAAAACTGTCATTTATGTCAGCCTATGAGGGTAGTGCAAATTTATTAGTAACCTAAAAATATGTAAAAGGTACAGAAAAGGGTGTTATTTAGTTTGGTGTAAAACTGTTGTAAAACCATCAGTGTCTGGGATATGTGCTCAGTACCATAACAATCATGGCGATGGGTCGTGGCAACCGTCAACCACTCATGATGTATCTGTCCTCTTGTCTTTCTGCTTCTCCCATCCACCTTATCACTTTTATTACAGTACTTTCCTTTCCAGACCAGATAGCTCTACATTGAGTAACAAGCCCAATGGTTTCCTATAATCTATGAAAGCATTTACAAAGCTGGATGGAAACCATTTAACAAAATAATGGGGTGATTTGAAGCCTGTTATGATATCCCAGTTAACTGCATCAAACAAGCCCAATGGTTTCCTATAATCTATGAAAGCATTTACAAAGCTGGATGGAAACCATTTAACAAAATAATGGGGTGATTTGAAGCCTGTTATGATATCCCAGTTAACTGCATCAAACCCCAGTGACTCCCCCCTCCCTCACCACAGGACCAACTTGCCTAGCCCCAGGCTCCTACACTCCTCATGGGGCAACACTGGATTAGATGATAAATGAATGAATTTAAGTACTGTACTTGTACAACTAATCTGCCAGTTTCCTTAGATCTACAGTACCAGTCTATGGAAAGAAAAATTTATATTTTTTACCCCATTACCAACATAAAATAAAAATGACTTGCCCAACACCTTTTTTTCTTCAATACCCCTACCAACATAAAATAAAAATGACTTACCCAACATCTTTTTTTCTTCAATACCCCTTTCGTGGTGAAGGGGCTCTAAGACTACCTTCACCCAGCACATTTAAGGGCATATGAGCAGCCTATTCCCTTCGATGGCTTTACATAATCAAACGTGTTTCAGTTAACTCTAAAAGTTTATATTTTTTTCCATTTTCAGATACAGTAAATAGATTCATATATCTATCTGTAGCCAGACACCTTGTGACCACAAGCAAATCACCTCTATGTTGCCCTGTCCTCTACCATCAAGCTGCCCTCTTTCCGACTACCACCACCTAACTCATATACTGAATATACCTCTCCATCTCATCCTCAGTCTACCCCTCCCATTCTCTCCTTGCACCTCACTCATATACTGCACACTCTCTTAGTTCGTTTCTCACTATCCACATGGCCAAACCATCTAAGGATACAGTACAGTACTTCTAACACTGCAGCACACCCAGTTATACTGGACTCTGATTTTATTGGACTCCTTAAACTTAATATATACTGTATAAATGGAAAATACTCTCCTCATCAGTCTCTCAATCTCCATCCTCTCCACATGGCCAAACCACCTTAATGTGTTCCTCCTAATGCTTCCTATCACATCCACATCCACACTACAATGCTCCTTCACTTCCTCATTTGTCAGTCTGTCTCTCCATGTGGCTCCACATGCTCACCTCAAATAACTCATTTCCACTGCTCTCACTCTTGACTTCTGTCCCTCTAAAAAGGTCCAGTATTCACTTTCATATGTTAGAGTTGGTATCACAATTCTGTCATGTAGTAGCTTTTTTACTTCCATGCTCACTTCCCTGTTTATCACTGCTTTCAAGGAACCAGCAACCTTTCTTCCCTGCTGCACCCTTTCAAGCACTTCACCCTCTAAACTTCCATCCTTACTCATCACACTACCCAAGTACAGTACTTAAATGCACTCACATTTTCCATTTCCTTCCCATCCAGTCTCACTGTACTATCACTGATCTACATCTCTTGAAGACCATAACTTTACTCCTCCCTCCATTCACCTTTAGATTAAGTTTCTTACTCTCCCAAACTCATCTACCAAGCCTTGCAGCTCCCCTTCGTCTTCACTTAACAGCACAATATCATCTGCAAACAACAGTACAGGGGGTTTCCAAACACTGCCCTCTCTCACCAGGGCCTCTCCAACATCCACTGCCCTACCTTGTATCTCTTTTATAACCCCATTCATATACAGACTGAACCACCATGGAGATATAATAGATCACTGTTTCAATCCAACCTTCGAACAGAAAAATCACTCGGTTCACCATCAACACGCACTGCAGCCTGAGCACCCTCATACATACCCTTCACAGCCTTCAACAACTTCCTATCTACTCCATATACAGTACTCTTAATACTTTCCACAATCCTTGTCTATCCACCCTGTCATATGCTTTCTCCAAATCCATGAAGGCGGCATACAACTTCTTTTCCACCTCTAGTGAGGTGTAGGTTGTTGGGACAGGGAGGGGGAGGCCAAGGATGAGATGGGAGGGATGGAGTGGAGAGGTATATGGGGGGGGGGGGTGAACTGAGAACAGGGCAGTGAAATGGCAGAAGACAGCAACATGGAGGCGATTTGTTCGTGGCCACCCCTTACGAGATTAAGGCGTCTGGCAATAGATAGATAGATAGATAAATGGAAAAGATTTAGGGCCACATTTCTAGTTGGGTTTGGTGATTTTGTACATGGCTTGTCCTCAGTCATTTGCATATTGCACCTTGATATTTTCTTCTGTGTTATTTATACAAGGTGGTCTATATATCACATAGAAATTCTGTGTTGCAAGGATGGTTCAGTTTGCTGGTGTAAGGAATGATGACATTTGCTTTGCTTTGTAAAATTTCTGAATTTTCTGGCCAGTTGATACCAGAAGACACATTAAAGCAAACAAACATGGAAAAGGTTATGGAAAGTAGATGATGCAAAGTAGACACTGGTAATGCTGACTGAGTTATCTCTGAAACACACAAAAATTAGACTGTCTTATATATGAACTACTCTGTACATTTGTAGTACAGACAGACTGCTTCAGTAACACAGATGTAGATATAAATGGTACAACATTAGAAATATAATGCTGAAGCTAAGTACTAGTAAGCCTCCCCTTCCACTTAGCATACAGCCCTCTAAGGATATCATCATTATCATCATCCAGACTTCCTTTCCCACCCTAGGGCAGGGCGAGTAATAGAATATCCAGACAGCCCAAACTTGCCCAGTCCAATGGGCCACGCTTCCACTCACTCATCATTCAAGCCCCCGGAACCCTGGCTATATTGGATATGCTAAAAAACATTCACCCCGTTCTGTAGAATCACAAAAACATATCCGATATTTAAGGATACCTAAGGATATCACATAGTGTAAAATCAATACAGCCTAAAGACATGTGAGCAGATAAGTATGAGGAAGCAAAGTGCTGACTGGATGGATGAGTTGATAAACAAAAATATAGATATTCAGACAAAAACATTCCACACCCAATACTGTTCACTGAGTGAGCCAGTGAGGAGAAGCAAGTACTTGACAGGATGGATGGATGGACAGATGGATAAACTGATAAACAGTTATTCAGAAAAGAATTCCCCACTAAATGCTGAGTACCCACATCAGACTTCTGCATTTTAAGAATAGGTCTTCCCCACATCAGCTCAGTGTACAGTAATGATATTCAACATACACTTTCACTAAAGACTTCTCAAATACTGTAAGCAAACTCCAATTAGCTAAAATGAAGGAAGAATTTGAAAACAATTCTCTTGTTTGTACTGTAACAATATAATCTGTTTCAGTATAAATGCTGGGCATTATACAGTGAAGCCTCTCAGATAGCGTTTTTTTGGGTAGCGAATCCATGGATAGCGACAGGAATGAAACTATTTCATAACGATTAATGCTGCATGGTTAGCGAAAATATCCGCTAGGCATTTAACACGTAGCGAGCTGGTAACACTGACAGTGAGAGTGAGTCTATCGTCATTCAGTTCATTGACCCATGTGGAGTTAAAGTATGTATCTTAAGCTTTTCTTATAACTAATCTCGAACTATCTCTCTCCTACCAAATTTTACAGTTTTAAATTTTTCCTTTCCCTTTACTTTTCTCTTGGAAGAATGCCGGTATCTAGGCGATACTGACGGGTGGAAGGTGAACCTCCCCGCAGTTACCCCAAGAAGAAGAAGAAGAAGAAGATTGTTTGTTTATCCACGCGCCGCGCGTTCATTCAACTTGTCAAAGTCTCGCCATTGTTAAAGTTCTTTGTGACCTTCCATTTACTGCCTGACTACTGAGTGTTCTAATATCATGGCTTCAACTTCGGGGGCCGGCCCAAGTGGTGGTGGTGGCCCAGGGAAAAAACAGGAAGTGCTGGTAATGTAAAAGTGACCAAAAAGGCCAGACAATACATGCGTGGCAAGCCAAAGAAACAACACTGCATGGAGGAAAAGAAAAAGATAATTTTTTGAATATGTAGTATACGTTTATCTTATTACAATACTGAAAAAATATGACGTGATACTGATGCGTAATGGAGGAAATTAGGGGTATAGCTGAAGAAGTCCAGGACTGTATTACTTTTTTTAGGTAAAAAGTTTGCCCCTCGGGTAGCGATTTCATGGATAGCGGCCATTTTGGTGGACTAATAAGGTCGCTATCCAAGGGACCCCACTGTACAGTACATAAGGTAAAGATATAATTTACTCTGTCAGGTATACTACCCATTTCAAAATGATGCCCCACCCTGCTCATTCCCACATCCACCTTGAGATCTGACCTCATCCAGCTCAGCTGATGGCTTAGTGCAGTCAGATAGGACAGTGGATTTGTTTAGTAGTCAGTGAGGTATGTCTAACACATAACTACAGCTCAAAGAATTTCATGTAACCACAGCTTAGTATAAGTTGTGGCAGCATCCCAGTTATCAGATGAAAACAAACCAACTATACCATTGACATGCATGAACTTTTGGTGCGAATACTGTAAGCAAATTACTAATACTTAATACAGGTACTGTAGTGAAATGTTACTGTACTAGACTATAGGAATTTATGCCAATTTGTTGGAGAGAGAGTAAATACAGTAAAGGCTAAAACTGCACCTCACCTTGCCACCCGCCTTCTCCCTGGGTCGGACAAAGCGGGGAACTGGTCGTCCCCCCCTCCCCCATCCGCCACGCCGTCCCCCACACTCCACCCCTCCACCACCACCACCTCCACCACCACTGCGCTCCCACTCCTTTTTACGCACATACTGCGGCACACTTTTCTTCCCACCATAGTCTGAAAATGAAAGCACAAACATTATAAGGCTGTGTAACCTAAGAAAAACATACATGGGTACTGGTAGTTCTCATTACATATTAGGACATTCATTTTGCTTTTCATTTAAAAAGGCTCCAACATACTTGCATGTGTCGATATTAGTCTCCTAATGGTGGTTCTCCACACTGCTTGATCTCTGGCAACCTACCTATTCAGTCCCTTATCCCTGAGATCACACTACGACCTCATCCCCAGATTTTTTGGTCTGCCTCTCATAAACCTATCCTCAACATTCACACCTCTTACCCTCTGCACCCAGTTGTTATCTTCCATCCTCTCCACATGCCTAAATCATCTCAATCTTACCCTTCTCATCTTAACACTAATGCATTTAACCCCCCGAGTCCCACCGACGTACGATGCACATTGCTACTTTTTTCCACGGACAGACCCACCGACATGCATCGTACGTCACTCAATTGCAAGGCCCATTGTGTGCACATTTTTCAACATTCGCAAGTGATTTTTGGTAGGTATATGTGGGGGACCTTCCTCTACCTGCTGTCAAGCAGGGATACTGCCTGGCCCCACCTAACCCCTCCTCCCCCCCCACACTGGGCAATTCACCTGTTAGCAGTAACCTGGCCAGTAAAGGCATGTTGCCCCACAGTCTCAACAATGACGAAATTCAAGGTGAAAGTGATTCCTGAGGTGGAGGACAAAGAAACAAAGAAGCTAGAGGTAGAAACAAACAAAAGTGATGAGGTGGTAATGTCGTAAAGGAAGGTGCTATATACTGGGGTTTTGGGTGAGTGAACAATGCTTGTATCGCCTATATTATTGTGTGAAAATCAACATAGACTCGTACTACACATAAACTCGTACTACACATAAATTCGTACCAAATAAATAAATAAATAAATACGTAATATAAAGTGGCTTGAATTAATTAACCCTTCCATAGTTCATTTTCTTTAGCCTGGTACCCCGAAAAAGAAGGAAAACGTAAGGCTAAATGACACCTGTACCAACATTTTTAGCCTCAGGAGGACAATTTCTCTATGAATTTTCGATGTTTCTCACCAAAAGCGGAGGTTTGGGGGGGGGGGGGAGTTGAAAATCAGTCGAGACTTGGGGGTAGGCTGGGTAAAAGAATGGTCGGGACTGGGCGGATTAAATCCCATCCTTCCTCTCAACTCTTCATTCACAATCCTAACCCCCTCAGGCCTCTCACTCAAAGATACACAACACACCTGCCAAATGATTATCATCTCTGAATGTTTGAGCCTACAGTTATCCTCTTCCTTTACTGGCCAGGTCTCATTACTGTACAGTATTACGGTCCTAACACATGCTGTATACAAAGTCCCCATTTCACAGAGGAAGAGCCCTCTCAATGTCATGCAAGGCAACTGCTCCTTAACCTAACCACAGAAGACAACTAGCTCTAGTCCCACCTCCAATATTTAACATGTCCCTCAAATAAGGAAACTCCTTAAACCCATGAGACTCTCCAGAAAGATTAGTCCTTTCCCACTTCTCATCTCTGTATGCTTTCCCCAACACACACATGACATCAGCATTATCTCGAAGCCTACCTCTAATACCACTACATCTCATACACCCACTATCATTAACCTTGTACAAGATGGAGTTACTTCCAACATCCTTGTGGCAAACTGAACATGGCCACACTCCCTCCGCTCTGACAATACTGTCACCAGCCCTATGTATCACATTTTTTTTTTAGTTTACTCTCAAAACTTTAAAACCCAGTCCATCTCGCCACTTACTAAACCTTTCCTCTTGCTTCTCCCTCATTCTCTGCCATCAACACCAAACCAACAGCACATACCATCTCCCATGGGAGTCAGTCCTGTCAAGAGATAGAGCTTCAAGCACCACGACAAACAATAATGAACCTGAAGACTGACCCCTGATGCATGCCAACATCCACTGAAAATTCAATCACTTAAAACCTCCACTTATTCTAATGTGGGTGTGAGCACCTTCATACAGTGTCATAACCACTCTAACTGGCTGCTCCTTTATCTAAAGCTTTCTTGTTGCTCACTTCAACACCTCCATAGGGGTGTTTTCTAAAATATAACAACCTCTCAACTGGTACTCTGAACTGGGAGAAACTTGTTAGTCAACTTTAGAGTTAGCAATGGAAATTTAGTGGTTAATTTCACTACAATTTACTTTGTAATTAGTACTAAAAAGAATGACAAGAAAGGGGGTCACACAACCAGGACTTACTATGCAGTGAATCTCCAGTTATGTCACATGCAGAAGTATGATCCACAGACAACACAAATACTTAAAGGGAAATGAAGGCTTAACATCTTAAACCTGGTGATGCTATTTTTATTTTACTCTAGCTATCTCCAGACAGATACTGGAGAGGGACACCTTCACATGGTAACATCAATACTGCCAGTTATACAAACATCCTTCAACTCTCGCCCTATCCCCCAAAAGAAGGATGGCGGACTGCACTAGAAGCATAACCTGGCATGTGGTCCACTGGATTCATGATCAGAGGAACCTAGGACTGCAAGTACAGTACAGTACTATTAATACCCTACTACTATCTCCAGGCAATCTCATTTAGCTAAGGAAAGACTTTCTGAACTGGTGGAGCTGGTGATTTCACTGACCTGAAATGGTGAACCTCCTATAATAAGTACAATTATCTTTCAGGAACCTGTTTAAAATGAATTATACAGCAAGATACTGATGGGGTTTAGAAACCAAATGAGTCAAGTGAATCCTCAATTATGGCAAATGGGAAGGTGAAACCCATTACGACAAATTCAGTATACACTGGTATCCATTATAGTGAAACCAGTGTAAGAAACAAAACTTTTAATTACTGTACTTACTGTACTGTTTCAAGAATACTCCCCCAGTACCCCTGCTTGTCGTATGAGGCGACTAAAAGGGTTGGTGGTGGGTTAGTGCCCCACCCCGTAAAAAGAACCAACTAAACAAGCGAATATAGCCCCTCGGACCAGGACGGACCATACGTTGATGACTATGGAACGGACAAAGGACATCCTGAGGGTGGGGACGTGGAATGTAAGAGGAGTGAATGATGAAGTGAGAGAGATTGTTCAGGTGCTTGAGGAGGCAAAAGTGGATGTATGTGGATTGACTGAAACTAAATGGAAAGGTGAAAGGGTGAGAGAATGGGAATATGGTTTAGGAATATGTGTGGGAGTCAATGAGAATGAGAGGGTAAGAGAGGGAGTATGTCTGATGATAAGCAAGAAGTGGAAGGAGAATAAAAGAGAGTATGGAACAGTGGGTGCAAGGATTGTATGGGTGAGGATGAAAGTAGGCACACAAGCTTGGGCGATTGTATGTGTGTATGCACCGACAGAGGACCGAGTGGCAAGAGTGAAAGATGAGTTTTGGGCAAATGTAGAAGCATGTATGGACAAGTTTGAGAGGAGCGAGAGAGTGTTTTTGATTGGAGACATGAATGGTAAAGTTGGGAATGTACAAGTGGATGGAGTGGTTGGTCAGTGGGGTGTGCCAGCTGAGATGGATGGGAATGGTAGTGCCTTGGTGGACATCTGTGCTGGTAAGGGGTTGGCAATAGCCAACACCTACTTTCAGCACAAGATGATCCACAGGTATACATGAAGAGTCTTGAGGAGGATGGATGGTGAACTTGTAGAACGGAAGGCAATGATAGATTATGTGTGTGTGGATGAGCAAATAAGAAGACAAGTGTTGGATGCAAGAGTGTGGAGAGGGTGGGGGAGCTGCAAAGAAAGTGGGTGAAGAGACCAAGAGGGAGACAGGAGGAAGTAGCTCCTGTGAGAAGAGTGGAGAAGTTACAAGATAGTGAGAAAATGGCAGAGTATAAAAGAATAGTGGAAGAAAGATTGGGAAGGTATGAGTTAGAGCAGATGGAAGGAGTGAAAGATGTATGTAAGATTTTCACGGAAGAGAGAGGCACAGCGTGTGAAGAGGTTTATGGAGTGAGGAGGAGATGCAGGGGTGTGCAAGGGACAGCATGGTGGAATGATGAGGTGAAACGAGCTGTGCAAACAAAAGAAGAAGGCATATAGTGAATGGCTAGTGAGCAGAGGTAGGGGAGAAGATGAGAGGCAGAAGAGAGAGGTATATGTGAGGTGGAGAAGGGAGGTGAAGAGATTGGTGAAGGAGAGTAAGAAGAAAGTGGATGAGGAGTTTGGGAGGAATCTGAGTGTAAAATGGAGGGAGAGTAAGAAATTGTTTTGGAAGGAGGTAAAGAAAGTAAGACAGTGTGAAAGGGGAAATAGTATGGGAGTGAAAGATGGGAATAATAGATTGCTGGTGAAGAGAGAGAAATTGAGGAGATGGAAGGAGCACTTTGAGGATTTGTTGAATGTAGAGAGTGAGAGCAGAGCAAGTAATAAGTGGTTGAGGAATGGCTGGGAGAAGAGGTGGTGAGAGGAGGGAGGAAGAGATCAGTAGGGTGGAAGTAGTGGAAGCATTGAAGAAGGTCAAGATGGGAAAGGCCCCAGGAATTGATGGAGTGTGTGGTGAAATGCTGAAGTATGGGGGTGAGATTGTTGTGGAATGGATATGGAAGTTGTGGAGATTGGCTTGGGAAGAGGGAAAGGTTCCAGAGGACTGGAAATCAGGTATAATTGTTCCTTTATATAAAGGAAAAGGGGAGAGTATATGTGGTAACCATAGGGGTATCTGCCTTCTTAGTGTGACTGGAAAGATATATGGCAGAATACTTATTGACAGGGTTAGGCATATAACTGAGGAGTTAGGTGGAGAAGAACAAGGGGGATTTAGGAAGGGAAAAGCGTGTGTAGATCAGATATTTGTTCTAAGATGTTTAATGGAGAAGTGTATGCTGCCTTCATGGACTTGGAGAAAGCTTATGACAGAATAGATAGGCAAGGTATGTGGAAGGTATTAAGAATATATGGAGTGGAGGGATTATTGTTGAGTGCTGTGAAGAGCATGTACAAAGGAGCTAGGGATACTGTGCAAGTGGATGGTGAGCCAAGTGAGTTCTTTGATCTGAAAGTGGGACTGAAACAGGGTTGTGTGATGTCTCCATGGCTGTTTAATATATACATGGATGGGGTTGTAAAGGAGGTGCAAGGTAGGGCAGTGGATGGGGGTGTGGCTCTAATGAATGACGGCGAGATGTGGATGATTCTGGTGTTGTTGTCTGCTGATGATACAGTATTGTTAAGTGAAGATGAAGGGGAGTTGCAAGGTTTGGTGAATGAATTTGGGACAGTGTGTAAGAAGAGGAATCTGAAAGTCAATGTGAACAAGAATCAAGTTATGGTGTTTGAGAGGAATGAAGTCACAAAATGCACAGTAAGGTTGGATGGTGAGGACATGGAGAATGAGAGTGCATTCAAGTACTTGGGCAGTGTGATAAGTAAGGATGGAAGTTTTGGGGATGAAATACTTGAAAGGGTACAGCAGGGAAGGATGGCTGTTGGTTCAATGAAAGCGATGATGAGAAACAGGGAGGTGAGTATGAAAGTCAAGAAGTCACTGCATGACAGTAACGTGATCCCTACCCTGGCGTATGGAAGCGAGGCATGGACCTTGCTAGAGAGTAATAAGTCAAGAGTGAGAGCAGTGGAAATGAGTTACCTGAGAGGAGCATGTGGAGTGACATGGAGGGACAAGTTGACGAATAAAGAAGTGAAGGAACGTTGTGGGGTGGATGTGGTTGAGAAGATTTGGAGAAATACACTGAGGTGGTTTGGATATGTGGAGAGAATGAAGAATGAAACTCTGACTAAGAGGGTGTATGCAGGTGGGGTGGAAGGAGAGAGAGGGAGGGGAAGGCTGAGAATGAGGTGAAGGGATGGAGTTGAGAGGTATATGATGGAGGAGGGGAGTGAGCTGGAGGGAGGGTAGGCAAATGGTGGGTGACAGAGCGACTTGGAGGCGTTTTGTCTGCGGCCATCCTTTGAGGGATTAGGGCATCGGGCTATAGATAGATAGATAGACTTAAGTTCTCTTTTTGTTGTAGTTACCTATTTATGGTGCTAAAGTATGCAAAGATTATTTTAACTTTTTCAGTCTTCACATTCTGATGCAGTGGACAGACAGTTTGAAAATAATCTCCAGTTACCGGTACCTTTCATTAACAAGAGGGGCACTCAGTGGAGCACATCTCTCTGACATGGGCAATGTAACATCCAAATCACTCTTCATAATAGGTTAGGTTTTCCCATCACTGATTAGGGTTTCACAAAGTGTTTTCCGGACCCTGAATGGGTTTCACAAAGTGTTTTCCGGACCCTGAATTTGTAATACAATCAGGATCGGTGACCAGACCCAAAAGTTAATCGATTGTTCCCTGGGACGTAGGCTACCAGGTATCTACCCACCAAATTTGGTCCAGATCTCTCTTAGTTATTGAGCAATCCTGCTAACAGACACAGTTTAAGGATGTGAATTTCATTAAATCAGGCTTTACTGATCTACCAGAAAACCTGCCGACATGCCGTAAAAATACCCCCGCTAATACTGTACCAATAAACCAGTCCTGTATGAGACAGCCCTAGCATATATTCAATATGGACAGTGGATGTTAGTGCCGAAGTGGTGACATGTAGAGGTGTATGGTATGTAGGAAGACTGCTGGGCCTTGATAGTAGGCTGTGAAGCCTATATCCAGTCGGGGGAAAAAAAATAAATAAATAAATAAACATCGGTCCCAAAAGTTAATCGATTGTTCCCTGGGACATGGGCTATCTACCCACCAAATATGGTCCAAATCTCTCTTAGTTTTTTAGTAATCCTGCTAACAGACAAACTAACAAAGAAGAGCAATCTGAGATTGCAAACGTCCACCAAGGCTGAAGTGCAAACATTGTAGACATTATTTGTTGATTCAAAAGCAATAATGTTGAAACTGTCACTATCCCACAGTGGTAAAGAATCCTTTAAAAAATTCCTGGAACTGGATGATGATCTGGATCACCACAAACATCCAAAAAATTTCTGCAAACTCCATTCATAACTTTCTGAGTAATCCTGATAACTGACAAACAAACCAATGCAGGCTAAAACATAACCTCCTTGGCAGAGATAACAAACAAACAGGTGAAAACATACTCTCCTTGACGGAGAGAATGATGGATGTCTACCGTTTTTACAATGAAGGAACTTTATACAACACAAAAAATTTCACTCCAGTCAAAAAGATCTGCCATAAGAAAAACCATTAACAGCAAAAATGTTCCTTCAGAAACCACTCATCACCTGACTGAAGATATATAAATTTTTTTTATCAAGTGTACATACAGTAGGCGTGGAAAGTATTGACGCTTTTTTGCCGACGTCATTCTTTTTCGCGTTAAGTGAAGTAGGGTCAATACTACCCTCCCCTGTGATGCGAAATGAGCTGACGCTTTTTCAACAGGAGCTGGCAACCCTGCTTGATAGGTTTGGCACCACAGGAGCAGGCTCAGTAATGTTTGGGCAGCCACAGGAGG
>JAGKTI010007093.1:396-13895 GCA_018397915.1 Birgus latro
CTCAGGTGTCGCTGCATACACTTGAATATATACCCATTCATTCTGACTGCATCACCATCGTTAGTACATCACACTCAACAATGTGTGTGTGTGTGTGTGTGTGTGTGTGTGTGTGCATTTCACTACATCATTAGGCGAAATATAAAGGGCATGATGATGATGATGATGATGATGATGATGATGATGATGATGATGATGATGATGGTGATGATGATGATGATGGTGATGATGATGATGATGATGCGCGTGCTATATTTTTCTAAAGCACAATAAAACCTTTCCACTTGCATTTTGATTAAGTCGGTTTTCACTTTGTTGAGCTACCTATCCTCTTTTAAAACTCCTATTCGGATAATCACAGATATTATTCTTTTGACAACATTTAGATTTGCGTGGGAAATGAAGTAAAGATGATGATGATGATGATGATGATGATGATGGATATAGGGCAATATTCAGTAGTCCAATATGACTTAATTCCAACACTCAGGCTAATTTACATAACCTTGGAAGTCCCGGAACAAAATTACCTGTCCTCATACATACTGTTCCTTGAGAGTAGGTTCCTATATTTACACCATGCCTTCATCCCTTATCACCCAAGCCATGTAAACAGTACACCAATGTCGAAGGGAAGGCCAATATTATCAGCACATTACAGGCAAGTATTTCTAGGTTACTAACTCTTTTTATTTTTTATTTTTTTATTTTTTTCAAGAGAGATATTGATAAGAACGGTTTGATGTCGATTCGAAAATGTCATGTCTCTGAAAATAGACGTATACATCTCACACACACACATACACACACACACACACACACACACACACACACACACACATTCATTCATTTACAGTACAATTCATTTTACAAACTCAAATAAATGTACTTTCGTTCTGTACGTTTGTCAGCCACTTTCCCTCATCTGATTTCTTATGCATGAAAAATAAGTAATCAGAATACATCAAGGACAGAAGGGCCTGGAGTGGCGGGACATGGGAGAGGGACAGCGAAGAGGGAGGCCAGATAAAAAGTGAGGCGAGGGAGTGTGGGAGGGCAGAGCGTCAGGGGCTTTTCATATTCTAGTGTTTACCCCGTGGTCTCGTTCAACATTGTTTACAGTGGCGTTCTTGTCTTCCCTCTTCCTCCTCTCTTCTCTCTTTCGCTCTGCTTTTCTCTCTCTCCTTCTTATTCTGTACTCTTTCTTCCTATCTCCTATATATTTCTCCTTCTCCTCTTCCTTTATCTTCCATTCTGTTTCTTCCCCTTCCTATCTTTCTTTACCGCCATTCTTCACTTACCCTCTCATTTTCCCAACTCTCCACCCCTTCCTTGTCTTCCGCCTTTTCCCGACATTTCTTTCCTATTCTCTTCTTATCCTTCCTACTTCTTCCCTTCTTCCTCCTCCTGTGAGATGTCTGTCTGTCTCTGTCTCTGTATCTGTATGTCAATCTCTCATTAATTGTTCTTCCCATTTTCTCAGTCATGCTTTCTCATATCTTTACGTTCTATACTCATTCTATCTAACTTGGCCTAAAATTGCCCTCTCTTCGTCATGAATACCGAGCTGCACTAAAAGTTTTGCACTAGAATACGGTGCTAGTCACGAAGAAGTGCTATGGAAAGGATGCCGAGTCGCAGTATTATTATTTTTTTCTGCCACCGACCTACGTGAAGTAAGATGCAAAAGGACGATAATTTGAGCCAAGTTAAGGTGAAAGAACTATGATTTTGTTTTTTATCTTTGTTTTTTCGTACCTGTTCTCTTTTGTGTCTCTTTTACTTCCTCATCAGTGCTGTCCTTTTCTCTCCTTCCCTTTTTTAATATCCCTCTCCCTCCTCCACAGTTTCTTTATTCTGTGAACTATTTTCTTCCTCTTCCTTCTGTCCTTTACTTCTCTTTGTCATACTTTTATTGTTACCTTTAATCCCTTATTTTTTCAACGACCTTGATTTTCTGTCTCTCATCCAGCAATTCATAATCATTCTCCTTATTTTCTCTGTTCATCTCTTCATCCCGCGTCATCTTAATCTTGTAGCTTCTTCCTATTTCCTTTCCTTCGGCTTCATTTTATCATTCTGTCTTGTATATTCATTCATTTTCCCTTCTGCTTTTCTTGCTAAGGCTTGTAATTTCCTCCCCCTCTTCCTTTCCCTTCGTTTTCTTATAACCCTTCCTCCTTTTGTTTATGTATTCAGCTTTTCCCCAGTTACAGTTATGAGAAACACATTGAGGTGGTTTGGCCATGTGGAGAAGATGGAGAGTGAGAGACTAACGAGGAGAGTGTATGTGAGTGAGGTGGAGCGGGGAAGAGGGAAGGGGAGGCCAAGGATGAGATGGAGGGATAGAGTGGAGAGCTGTATGAGAGAGGAAGGGGGGGGGGGTGAGCTGGGAGCAGGGCAGTGAAATGGCAGGGGACAGGGCGACATGGAGGCGATTTGTTTGTGGCCACTCCTTGCCGGATTAAGGCGTCTGGCAATAGATGGATAGATACATTTTCCTCAGTGTTTCTGCCCATGATTCCCTTGTTCGTGTACACCTTCCTATCGCCTCACCATCAGCATTTACAGTTCTTTTCAAACTTCTCACTTTCATCAACCTCTTTTCAGCACTGCCATTCTTACCCCCTCGTCTTCCTCGATTTTAAGTTCACCACTACCATTTTTAATACGTCTCACTTCATTCAGATTAAGTACATATTAAACACTGATTTCGTACATCAAATGTGCCTCTTCTCCTGTCCCCTTCATCATTCACCTTCCCTCGTTTATCATTCTATTCTAATAACTTCATTTGACTTCATTCTCCTATATTCATCATCTTTATTTTTTATACCATCTTTATCACTCTCTTCATCCACATATACCTAAAGTTTTAATTAAATCCCTAGTCTTCTATTCCCCCGCCTTATTTTTCTCAGTCATCTTTACCCGCAGTCTTCCTCCGTTCTTCCCAGGTCACCTAATCTTTATTTAGCCCATTATCTTACGTTATCCGTATTTTTATCCAACTCCTTCTCAGTCTACAAACTCCCTTCCATTATCCCAGCCTACTCAATTTTCTTTTAAACTTTGGTATCTCCCATTCAACAATCCTCCTTTCTAACCTTACCCTTGTCGGTCTTTTGATTTAACCTCTCCTTCATTCTTCATCGCATCATCATTCCTGTTAATCCAGTTTTCGCTTAACCTACCGTACATCTATTGACCTTCTCATAACCCCTATCTTTACCACAGATTTCCCCGCGTTATTCTGTTCTACGTAGTTTTCACGTAACTCAGATGTCTTTCATTATTCCTATAGACTCTCAATCTACCCTCTCGCTCACACCATCCCAGTCGTAGTTTTCATATTGCCCAACTGCTTTACATCCAACCGCCCTTTTTTTTCTTATCTAGCCCCATCTCCAGCATCCATCCACCTTCCCCATCTCCCACCATCTCGACCAACACCACCACCATCGCCCGCCAGTATAAACAAATTTGTCCCTCGCTGGCTGCTCCCCGTTCACAGGTTTTAATTGCGTCTTTTGTAGCCTCCAGCGCTTCATTCCCCAGCCACGCGACCTCTGCCCCTCCTGAAAGACCAGCCTCGGCACAGATTCATTCCGTGTTGTCTCGGCGTCAACCTGGGAGCGAAGGATGGTGTTTGTTCTGTATATACGGTGCAAGGGCCCTGTGCATTCGTGACACTGTGTATTTTTTTTTTTTTTTTTTTTAGATTCTGCCGATCACCTAAAATAATCTTCACCGACACACATTTATTTCGTGTTGTCTCACGGATGACGCAGTGAGATGATGATATTTGCTTTGTATATGAGTGTACGGAGGAGGGGTTCTGCATGTCTCCTCGCTACACAAAGTAACGTTATTAGAGATGCTGCCTATCTCGAAATAAGATCTTTTCCGGGTTATCTCTGCACCAATCTGCGAGCACAGGATGATATAATCGTTTTGTATATAAAAATGAAACGCTTCGGTGGGTTCGTGAGACTTAATATTCTACACGGTTTTTGATCGGGTTATGTAGTTCTCTGTGGTTCTCTCTCTGTAGAACTTAATTCCCCCTTTTCGATTACAACTTATTTTTGTTCCAGCTACCTCTAAGAATCTTTTGAGAGATAAAGCAGGCCCTCTAGCGTTGAAGGAGAAAAAAATGTTCTCCACTCACTTTCTCATTATGCTGATATTCCTGTCTTACTCCTAACCTTCCAAGACAATATTTTCACAGCTTTTGAAGGACATGTTAAATATCACCAATTATCAGGGACTGCATACCTTCAAAGACCATATAGCTTCACTACTGTCGTCCAAAGTGGTCAGCGCTCAGACAGGCCAACAGAACTTATTCCCATACTGTACTCAAATCTTTTCGAGCAGATTCGCTTATAGACAACCGAAAAAAGAACACAAAAACAGGGAGAACTTTTCATTCCCTTTCTCATCAACAGTTCACGTGTAACACACATTACTCTATAACATGATACAGGTGATTCTGCATTCTGAAGTAGTGAAATTCTGCTATTATAAACAAGATGACTGCTATGCTACCACCATAATGAAATATAATGTAGACTTACACAATAATCTCGACAAAAGTGTTGCAACTCTCTTTCCCAAAGGGGAAATTATTGTAACTCTTATCAGGCAGATCTCACGCTGGCCGTATATTGGAAGGTTTGTCTGCCTATTGTCCTTCCAGTATGGTGACACCTTGTTTTTATTAGTATCAGCTAAAGGTAAACACTCTGAAGTGGAAGAGTCTGGTATACAGCAAATTTCATAAACAGTTTCTTTGCGTGAGGTCTTTTCCTAAGATGAAGTAGGAAGAAAATACGACATCCTTAGTAAAAGGTAATAGAAAAATGCTGAACAGGGATGAAAGAGCCAATAAGCAGCAGGTGTATGGCATTCGTGCTTCATTATCTGTTTGTTTCAGTTATATAATGATATGGAATGTTTTATAGTCCTGTTTATTAACCCTCCACTTGCATATATTTCCCCTTTGCTTAAAACTGCTTGTTCTTTAAGCCAGAGCCAGCGCGCGCGCGCGCGCACACACACACACACACACACACACACACACACACACACACACACACACACGCACACACACACCACTGTAAAACACTCATTAATGGTGACAGATTACAGACCCAACCCTATAAAACGATTCCCCTTAAATTGCATAAAATCGTGGTCTGGTAGCGGGAACTTAAAGAAGAAGGATGTTATGGTACTGAAGGAGGATATTAAACTGTACTGTATATATGCAGATATGGAGATAGTTAATAAGCTGTGGGTGATGAGGCTTCCTTTACGTTGAAATTTACAGGTTTAGAGAGTTAGGTGGTTTTTGTGCGACTGTTCTATTTGCGTTTGTATTATCTGTATGTCCGTCTATCAGTTAGTAAGAGATGATGAATTACTGTGTGGATATTTCTAAGAATTAACTGGTTCCTGTAAGATTGCACTGTTTGTTAGAATCCAATGTGTCCTGCGTTGTTCGTGAAATTCAGGCTGTTTCTAACTGTTTGTGAGGGTTAGTTTGTTACTGTTTGTGTTAATCAGATGGTTCTTGGATTGTTTGTGAGAATAGATCTGTTCCGTATTGTGTGTGAGATTCGATTGGTTCCTCTTGCACTGTTTGTGATTTGTTATTGTTTGTGAGATTGGGCTGGTTTCTCCTCTATAGTTTTTAAGACTGAATGTGAGATTCGGCTGGTTCTTGATGTACTGCTTGTGAGAGTCGAATGTCTTGTTTGTGAGAGTCTGCTGCTTCTTGTGCTGTTTATGAGAGTCGGTTGTATTGTTTGTGAGAGTCGAATGAATTGTTTGTGAGATTCGACTGGTATGCTGTTGTATGGTTTGTGAGAGTCAGGTGGCTTTTGTGTGGTTCTACTGAACTTCACCCTCCACCACAGTTGCCACACCTGTCGCCCGCCACACACCTGCCTCCACCCTCCTCCTTCACTTTTGTAAACATTCAAGAGCATCGGTACAGGCGGCTCGGGTGGTGGTGGTGGCGGTGGTTGGTGTGGTGGTGGTGGTGGTTGGAGTGGTAATTGTGGTATGGTTGCTGTTGGTAGTGGTAGTGGTAGTGGTGGTCATGTGCTGTAGATGGTGTAGTAAGGTAGTTATCAGTGCGGTGAATGTGGTGGTGTGGTGTTTTGTGTCACAGTAGTGGTTGTTGGTGTGGTACTTGTGGTGGTATAGCGAGTACTGGTGTAGTAGCTATGGTAGTATGATGGCTTTTGGTGTGGTAGATATCATGGTGGTTAGTATGGTAATCGTTGTGGTATGTTGGTTGTAATGGTAGGGGATGGAAAGGTGTTAGATGTGGTGAAATAGTTACTAATACATTTGTGGTAGTTGCGGTGATAGGGTGGTAGACAGCAGTGTGGTAGTGTGGTGATACGTTGATTGCACTTGTGTGAGGTTATTGTGGAGGCTCTAAGTGTGGCAATTGTGGTGGAAATGGTTAATGGTGTGGTAGCTGTGGTGGCATGGTGGTTGTTTACACTGCGGATGTGGTGGTTATTGGTGTGGCAGTCGAGGTGTTTGTGGTTGTTATGGTCGTGGTTTTGGTTGTGTTAGCTATGACGATGGTAGCAGGAGTAGTAGCTGTGGTAGTAGCAGTAGCTGTGGCAGTAGCAGTAGCTGTGGCAGTAGTAGTTGCTGTGGCAGTAGTAGTTGGTGTGGTAGTAGTGGTAGATAAATTGGCTGAGGTGGTTGTTAAGTAATAATATTCATTGGTTTTAAGATGGTTATTGTTGTGGTATTATGGGTAATTAATAACAGAGATAATGGACGTAGTTAAGGGTGTTCACTGAAAGGAAGATAGAGGCTAACCCCTTAACTGCAATGACGTTATTTATATTTCATTCGTGCAATCACCAGACGATTTTATTCAGAACACAGGACACTTCTCTTAGCATAAAGGATTAGTGCAGCTCGCTTCTAATCCCTACCCTATCCAGAGGTGTCAACTGTGCTTAATAAATGCAGGTCCTGGTAGCGAAATTAAATAGAAAAAAAAAAAGTATCCAAGAGTGCGCGTGTGGTTATGGGAGTTTCCGCGCGGGAGAGGGATGCCTTCGCGTGGTGGCACCAGAACAATTGCACGGTTCTCTTGCCCGGTTAAACACTCGCCCATCCACTCTCTATCCTTCAACAGGGGGAATATGGATTGCTGCACTCGGAAAATTTTGGTCTGCAGTCTACCGTACTTACGTGCAGAGGAACCTGAGGCTGCAATTATTTGTACTACCACTACTACTTCTGCTACTACTACTGCTGCTACTACTACTACTGCTGCTACTACTACTACTACTAATACTACCCCCCCTTCCCCTCCTCTTTGAGCACTGAGATACATATAAGGACCCAGTTCTGTCTCTCCGTGTCTCTCTCTGTTGCCTTTGCACCGTATATCTCAATATCATGATGCCCACCTCAAGGGAATATCAATGAGGCTGTAGTTTGAATGGCACTCCGTAGCATTTCTTATACTCGTTAGAACTTCTTATTTAGCGGTTTATGCTGCATTCTCTTGTATGCTATTTACGTGGCTTTAATACTGATACAGCATATGTCAGGAAAGCATAAGAGTATACTGATGTGCAATGTATAGAATAAATCGCTAGTTGTATTGCGAAATCTCTAAACCCACTTAGAATATGACCCTGAATTACAAAGAACTTGGATCGATATTCACGCTAGCTTTGGAGACCTTGTAACATCTCTCAGCAGAATATTTTACGTATAACACAATATATCCTAAAACATATAAAAATCAGTCAGTTAAATATTGACTTGGAAATAATGGACAAGTAACAAGAACGCATCAAAGTGAAATGTAGTGAATGAACTATTAATGAAAAGGTAGGAAAGAACCTCTGAAACCTATAAAACTATAGCCCTAATTATCAGCGGATTCTTCTTAATATATACTGTTGCATAAACCACATACGATTTCATCCCCGTCTCCCTCCCTCCTCTTCCCCTCGACCCACCTCCCTCTTCTTCCGATCCACAGAAATTCACTAGCATTTGTTTTTGCCTGAAATTTACCCCGTTCTTTGATGTGAGGTTTATACTCACAAAGGAATTATTTGAACGAATTTTGGGTTACAAGGATATAAAATGAAGGTCGCAAGTCGAGGCCAACCCTTCACAGAAATTAGTTCAGATGGATCAGTGAGACGAGCACTGAGTTCTTCCCTTAGTGCTAATTTACAGAGACATACAAAATTCCAATGATGTTTTAAACCCTAATTTCAGTTCAATATTTATCACCCGTATTTATCAGTCAGAACATCGACCTTCCCATTCAAATTACGAGTGCTTTACTAGTAGGTGGGGTATGTTTGGCGATACTTGTAATTAAAGTATAAGTGATGGTTGCACTTGTGATTGTAGTGGCGAAAGGTGAGGAGGGTGACAGAGATTGTTGTTGGAGGAAGGACACAAAAGCACAGGTACTGATAACTGTGCTGGCAATCGCAGTGGTTATTGTATTGCTAAAGAGGGAAATAACACTGATGAAAGGAAAGACTGTGATAACTGGAAATAACACTGATGAAAGGAAAGACTGTGATAACTGTCGTAATGTAGTAGTAGGGACAGTAGTGATGGTGACAGAAATAATTGTTGTTGTGTAAGTGGTGGGGGCTAAAATACAGAGAAATTGTTTTAGCTGTGGTAGTTGTTGTGGTCATAGTTGCACAAGATGGCAAAGCTAGGTACTGAGGGGACCGAGATAGCGGTAGCATTAATAGTGGTGATGATAACGGTGGTGATCGTAGGGGCACTTGTGGTGATAGTGGTGGTGGCTAAAGTGTATGTAATTGTTGTAGTTGTGGTGATAGTGGTGGTCATAATGATGAGTGTGTGCTGCTGGTGAGGTGAGGTGATTAATGGTGATGGAGGTAGTAATGACAGCAACGTAAACCCATGACTCACTCTCACCTGCACGCTTCTCCTCTACCAAGTGTTTTATTCTTTTGCTTTATTCAGGTCTTTACTCATCAGCGTGTTTCTGTTATATACTAATTAACTTCTTTATTTCTACCTGTACGTACCAAAATAATTCTTGACTTCCAAATTCTATTACCTTTCTGCCCTAAATTCTATTAATCTTTCTAGTTTAGTCCTAAATGTTTTCACTAATATAAATCTAGGAATATTTTTTATAATCTATTTTATCTTTATCCTAATCTTTCTATTGCCAATATTTCTTTGTATGTTCTTTAGCCTTCTTCTACTATCTTTTAATTTCTGTTTCTTTATTTCCATCATCGTTTATTTGAACAGCTCTTGATTGGCTGCTGTTATTTATCATTCCATACTTTTTTTTCCCTATACGTTTTATTATATTTGGTGAAACATGACTTATTGATCTTCACATTTTCCTATCATTACTCTGTTTGGTAATGGCACTTAAAGCATCTTCATATTCTCTCCTCTGCTCAGATGTGGAAATGGAAAATGTATTTGCTATTCTCATCAGGAATGGGACAGCTTCATCTGCCTCTTGATGTTCCTTGTTTCTTCTGCATTTCATTCTATGTCAACAAGATCTTTCTCCGTTTTCTTCCTTTAAGCATTATCTTTGTCACAGTTCCTCTTTTTGTGTCCACATTCGGTGTCCTGGTCTTACTAATGTCCATTAAGTAACGGCAACTCTCTCTGCCTCTGTCTCGGTTAGATTTTCTTTTCTCACCCACACTTTAACGTAATCCACACCCACCCATACCTCACCCACATCTTCACGCATTCCTCACCCTCACCTATGTATCCTCACCCACTCATTCACGTGTTATCTCACATCATTCTCACTCTCACCTTCACTGCACCCTCAGTCACCTGTGCATTCTTCACCCTCATATCACTTTCACCTATTTATCACTTTAGGTTATCCCTACACACCTCCCTCATATTCACTCATATCACACGTTCACCCTCTTCACACTCACCTTCCCCTACAGCCATCCACACTTCACCTTTGCCTACACCCACTTTAACCTACTCCTCACCCTCTTAGTCTCTCACATTTCACCTTTACATTCTACTCCAAATCTCAGTCTAACCTTCGCTCACACTTCACCCTCATATTACACTCTGAATCACTGTTACACTGCACACCTCTTTCCATCCTCAACTTACCCTCAGCTTAACCATCATCCATTCCTAGCTTCCAGCTTCATTATCATCTGAATCTCATCCCTGTCACCATCATCCACGTTTCATCCTTATCTTCACCATCATCCATATATGATTCTCACCATCGTTCACATCTCACCCTCACAATCCACCCGCTATCACCCTCTCTTACACTACGCCTCATATTCTCTTCATCCACTTGTCACTCTCAACTTTACCACCATCCACATCTCACACTCACGTCTGACCTTCACTCTCGTCATTATCATCCACATCCCACCCTCACCTTCACCCACACCTTCAGCACACATCTTCATCCCTTTAAGATTTACTCAGCCAACCAAAATTCAAACAGCGTGGCAAACACAACCTGGGTAAGTATGTTTGCTGCTACCTGTGTTTTTTACCCTCCCTCCCTCAAACACTCTCTCTGTCACACACCCTCCTTTCTTCCCCATCTCACTCCCTGTCTGTCTCTTACTCCTTCTGTCTTTCTTCTCTGCTTCCCTCCCTCTCTTTTCTCTCCTGTTTCTCTCGCTTTCTCTCTCTTCTGTCTTTCTTCCCTGTTTCTTTCCATCTCTTATATCGTTCTCTTCTTCCTTACCTCTCTTCAATCACCTCTATTTCCGTGTCTTTCCTCTTTCTTTCTCCTTTGTTTCCCTCACTGTTCTTTATCATTCTCCTCCGTTTTCGTATCTCTCCTCTGTCCTCCTCCACTGTTCCCCCCCTCTCCTTTGTCTTTCTCATCTGTTTCCCCTCCCTGTCTTCTCTCTTTCCTCTCTGTTCCCCTTTTCTCCCTACCGTCTTCCTCTTTTGTTTCCCTCCTCGTCTTCTCTCTTCTGTTTTTCCTCCTTTCTGGTCACACATCGTCATTTCCTCCTCATTTCACACCCAGTCTGCCTCCTCTCCTCCTTCTCCCTTACTGTACTTTTTCGTTTTGCCTTCCGTCCTTATCGACAATTTTATATATATTTTTCGTTGACTCTTGCTCTCCATTCCGTCTTCTCTGATTTCCCTCTCTGTCCCATACCGTTCTTTCTTTCCCCGTTTCACTCCAATGTTTCTTTTTCCTTCACTTTTATTTCTGTCTTCCTTTCTGATGGAACTATTTGTGTCTCTCTGCATTCTTTAATTCTCAAAACTCTTTCTTTCCCTCGATTCCCTCTTCTTTACAACCCTGCCTCCCATGTCTTGCCTTGCTTCCTCCTGGTCCTTTTCCCAGTCCGCCTCCCTTTCCTCTTGTCTTCTTTCTTTCAGCCTTCTCACAGATTTTTTTTTTTAATCTGCTCTTTTCCTCTATCTTCCTGTCTCGCACACCGTCCCTACCATCCCCTCTTAATCATTGTCTGTCCCCTCTTCCTTCTGTCTCTTTACAGATCATTTCTTATTTCTTTCCATGCCCCCTCCTCTCCTTCCCTTCCTCTCCTGTCATTCTTTGTCCTTTTCTTCTTATTCTCAATCTGTCCTCCGTCCAAATTTTCCTAGCTGATGTCGTGTTCTCTCCCTCTGTTAAGGACCTTTTTCCGTAACTATCCATTCCACCTCTCCATTCTTTCTCCTCTCCCCCTTCCGTGTCTATCTGTTACTCTGTCCACCTCTTCGTCGTCTTACTGTCAGACTCATCGCTGTTCCTTCTGTCTTTTTCCTTAACAGATTCGTCTTTCTTTCCATTTCCTATTCCTTGTTCCCTTCATTCTTTTCCTGCCACACACCGTCCTTTCCTCCCCGTCTCACCCTCTGTCTACACCCTCTTCTTTCTGTCTTTTCACTTCTTTTTTTTCCTTCCTCACAGATCTTTCCTTGCTCTTTCCACTGTTTTATTTCTCCATTCTTTCCCCTTTCTTTCCATCTTTCTCTTTATGGCACATTTCCGCAGTACTTTCCCGTCTCTCTTCCATTCCCTACCTTCTGCCTGTTATTTTTTACACTCATTCTGTCTTTCTCACTCATTGAAGACTCTCTCTCTCTCTCGACACCTTTCCTTCTTTTCTTTACCCCTATCCCTACCTTGACCTTATTCCCTTTCTCTCTGTCTCTGTCTCTGTCTGTCTGTCTGTCTCTCTCACACACACACATCTCTGCCTCCGGCCGTCCTCTCCTCCCTCCCCTCTAGGCGAGACGCGAAGCACACACTGTCCAAACAAAGATATCATATGGAAATAAATGTTTACTTTGTCGGAGATGATTCGCTGTCGGGCGGAAAGGGGGCCGATTATAAAAGATAGCGTGTAGGGAAAAGAGGGGAGTATTTTCAGTGAGAAGAGGGGAGGAGAGGGAGGACAATGATGGGGGAGAAGGGAGGAAGGGAGCGGAGGGAGGAAGGGAGGGAGGGAGACAGCGTGGGAGGATGGGAGAGATGAGAGGACGGTAGGGTAGGTATAAGGATATGGAGAGAGAGAGAGAGAGAGAGAGAGAGAGAGAGAGAGAGAGAGAGAGAGAGAGAGAGAGAGAGAGAGAGAGAGAGAGAGAAGATTCTTTTCCGCGTAAAATGAAAACGAAGAAACAGGCTGATTTTTACCTTTCAGTGGGTTTTATGGAAGATTATAAATTCTGCTAAGCCTTAATCTTCCCCTAGAATACGAACTGCACTAGGAGTTTTAGATCCAGGTCCCTAACTGTAAAAAGTTAGAGGATAATGCGTGGAGAGGAAGAGATGGAGGGAGAGGATGAGTGTGGGTGGCTAGGGGCGAAGGGACACTCTGTGGCTTGATCGCTTTGGCACTGGTTTCATGATCGGAGGACGCTCTGACGTTGGTTCGAGGCCCACTAACTAGCTTAGTTTGTGGGGTGGTTCCATATACTATTTACCTACTGTTTACAATCACTGTCTTCTCTTTCCAATCTTGTATCTGTCCTACTCTCCTCCTGACCTAAAGAGAGAGAGAGAGAGAGAAAGAAAGAGAGAGGAAAGACGATAACGATGTATACTATGGCGGATGCGAAGTACAGGGAAAAGAGAAGAGCTTTTTTCGTGTGTGTGTAAAGAGAAAAGCTACGTGAGGGTATTGTAGGGGAGAGAGGGAGAGGAGAGGGAAGGGAGAGGGGAGGAAGAGAGAGAGGGAAGGGTGAGGGGAGGAAGAGAGAGAGGGAAGGAAGAAGGAAGGGTGTGTGAGAGGGGACGGGTGGAGAAGAGGGTAACCATAAGGACGTGCAAAGAGATGCGACGTTGATAGTGTCAAGAGGAATTCAGAGGGGGGAGAGGGGACGATGATGATGATGATGACGCTAGGAGCAAGAGGAGAGTTGTAAATCATAGTGATACTGAAGAGAGGAATGTTTGGAGAGAGAGAGAGAGAGAGAGAGAGAGAGAGAGAGAGAGAGAGAGAGAGAGAGAG
>JAGKTI010007093.1:23812-38163 GCA_018397915.1 Birgus latro
GAAAAAAGAAAGAAAGAAAGAAAAAGGATCTTACTAACGACAGGGCATTAGCTCCGTCGCGAGGATGAGTGCATTTCAGTGAATTAATGATACTAACACACCAATATATAAAAAGCTAAGAAGGACCGCTGCTAATGAAGGGATTAATGAAGACTGTATTTACCCCTGTGGTTTGAAAAATCTATCTTAAGCTAATAAAGTTGTCTATAAAAGCAAGGAAGAAATGGGAAATAGGTTCTCGGAGTAAAGGAATAACTACAAGCCTGTTTATGAATTTCCTCGTCCTGATTTGAGATGCATAAAGACTCTTACTGCCAATTCCCTGTCAAAGCCAAGAATATACAAATGTGGGTATATTGTTTTTATATGCATGTATTAAGAACAACACAGACATAGGGAAATATATACTGCATTGGCTTTTCGTTCTTCCTCCACGCAAAATCAATTAATTCTGACAGTTATCTCTAATATCTAAGTTTTGTTATTGTCGGAATTATAAGAGACATAGAATCTGCCCAATCCTTCACCAAAGCATAGTTATGATAGGGAAGTCATTACAAGCCTCCTCGTGAACTTGGACCCTTGCTGGTTGATATTGAGTCATGTGTCTGGCCGCTTCTCGAGTTTCATGGGTAGTTTGGCGGGCAGGACAGACGAGGTTCGCTAGTTTGTCGGTCGGGTGTGGCGAGGGGGAGTTTTATTTTCTTTTTTGTGGTGGTGTCTGGTTAGTGTCTTGTTTAGCCTGATAAATGTGGGGGCCTGGTGGAGGGCTGTGCTTTCTCGTAGTCTGGTTATCTAGGGAATTCGTTGCATACTATCGGCGTTCACACAATCTATAACTAAATTTAACCCGATACTTTTAAGAACAACAACAGTCTCAATAAAAATGATTGCTGGGACTACCACCATCACCACCACCACAACCACCGCTATTACTACTACTACTGTTACTACTACTACTACTGCTAAAAATAATAACAATAATAGTGATAATAATAATAATGATGATAATAATAATAACTGTGATAATAATAATAAAGAAAATAATAATATTTGATAATAATAATGAAAATAATAATAATAATAATAATAATAATAATAATAATAATAATAATAATAATAAATACAATGAATCCTAGGAATTATTTGCGTACTGACAGCATTCACATATCCCACTGTTAACTTTACATTTATATTCCCAGCAAAGAAAAACATTCAGAAAATCCTCGGCATTATTATTTGCGTATTCCCAGCGTTCCCATGATTTACGATTATCTTTATATTTTCAGCAAAGCAAATATACAAAGGTGGGCTAGAGAGAGAAGTCAGCCTTACGACAGGAGATCAGATTTATTTCCTGGGTGCAAGTACGTGCAAAATGTAAAGTGCTGCGTCTTACTGAATTACTGTTTATTTTAGGCACATATTTTACGTGTGGTGCCAAGTCCTTCCGTCCTTCTATTCCACCTGTTGCACTTCTGTCTTTTCTCCACACCTTACTGGCTCTGTGTTTATATGACTCATTATTATTATCATTATTATTATTATTATTATTATTATTATTAAGAACTCTACATTCTTTGGAGTTCTTACTGATATGAATATTGTACACTTTTTTTTTTTCGGGGGAGAGATTTAGAAGGCCGGCATTCCAAGACCAATCGAGACACAGACTTGAACTTCTCAGGAGTGATGTATCTTGGCTGCAGGTTTCTTTTGGCAATTTTTTTTCCTAGCACCAGTGCCTCACTAGCGACCTCTGTTTTTTTTTTTTTTTTTTTCCTGCTCAGCAAAAACTACTGAATCGATAGCTTTGCAAATGTTGAGGTATGTACTCGTCAACATATGGTGACGTTTTGAGATACTGAGGAAAATTAAAGTGGCCGCCTGATGCCTGAATGTGTATATCTGCTGTTTTCATCAATACAGCATGGAGAGGAAAATTTATACAACATATTATATACAGTAAAACAGCAACGTTCACTGTGAAATATTTGATATTGATACTTCATGGAACGAATGTACAGTTGCCATCAAAAGTCCTGTCACTTCTGAATTTCCCTCCATGGACTTTGAAATTCAGTGTGGCGAATCCGTAGCAACCGACACTGATGAATTTGTTTTGCCACAGATTAGGGTCATCAGTGTCAAGTGCTGCAGCTTTACGACACTGACTTGCAAATTCCATGGAGGGAGAAGCAGGAATGGAGACAGGACTTTTGATGGCGACTGTACAGTATTACCACTCTCTCTCTCTCTCTCTCTCTCTCTCTCTCTCTCTCTCTCTCTCCATGTTATCCCCAGTTATCTAACGCCTCTCTCACTTCATCCAGCCTCATATCCCTCTTCATCTCACCTTACGGCTCACCTTCACCTCACCACCCAACTTCACTTACCCCTCTCACAGCCAGCCTTCACTCTCACTGCCTCACCCACGTCCTTTAACAGTTCTGGGTCGCATTCTAAGAGGCATATCAGTCTTGTAGAACCTTTTTTCTGAGTGAGTTATAATGGAAAGAAATCCCTGACGTTCTTCATGTAGTATGCCTAATGTGAAAAATAAATTGATGAGGACGAGGTGCCAAAAGATCACCTACGCCACTCAAAAGACGTTCATGTATCTCTCTTATCCTTATTCCTCTCATAGCGTACCTGTTCCCCAACTTACCTACCTTTACCACATGAAACTATTAACCCCTTCCTCTTTTCAGCATATTTCATACACACACTGCATTTTCTTATACACTACCCCTTCTCACACGCCACATCTTTCTCCCTCAACCTCTGCCCTCTCAAACCCATCGTCCTCACACGCCCACCCTTTCTCTTTCCTCATCCCCTCACACTTAACCTTCTCCCACTATATACTCACTGGGATGTCTCTTTTACTGCCCCACTCAAGCTGTAAGTCCCCTCTTGCCCTTTTCCACGCATACCCCTTCTCTCACACTCCTTCCTCTCTCATAACTCGTCAATCCCTTACTTTCTTCCCTCACATTCTCCAACAATTTTTCATCACCCAATCTTATCCCCTTCTTTTCTCATCTCTCTTTCTCTCACCACTTTTCCCTTGGTCCTTCTTTATGTCAGCCATCTAAATCCCTCTTTCTGTCTATTCTAACTTCTTTCCCATTCATTCTTCCCTTCAAACATTCAATCACTTCGATCTTCTACCTTTCCCAAATCCCCCCTTCTCTCCTATCATCCGCTTCATTTCTTTCCTGCCCACAAACTGCTCACTCTTTCTTCCACTTCAACTCTTCATTCTTTCTTCCACTTCAACTCTTCTTTCTCCTTGCAACTTCTTTCGCCCACACATCCAACCATTCCACCACCTTTCTCTCACTTTTTCTTTCCATTCCTTCCTTCACTCTCACATCTAATATCTATTCCTCCCTCTCCTTCCCTCTCCTCTCTCCTGCACCACTCATCCTTCCCTCACCCCCATTTCTTACAATTTCTCTCCCACACACATCCAACCACACCATCATCTCTTTCTCACCTGTCTTGTTTCCGCTTCATTTCCTCCCTCTCACCTCAACCTCAATTTCCACCACCCCACACTCTCCCTTTCTCACCTCTCCACCACTCATGCACCTCACTCATCACCTCCCTCTCACCCCTACCCATGTCTCCTCCACCCCACACCCTCTTTCTCTCACCTCTCCTGTTCCCCCTCTCCCTCCCTTCCTACCTGAGCACCTCGATTATTTATCTCACAGCGGCGGGGGAGGAAGGCGGGGCTACGATTTACGGTGATATTTCAATTCCCGCCCGTCCGATCCTGTTCACCCCCTCCCTATATTTCGCTCCGGTCGCCGTCTATGATCCCAGCCTCGGCCAGAAATATCAGGGGATCGACTTATATGCTTGTTTGATCAGATCGCATGGAGGAGGATCGGAATCGACTTACGCAGCCCCGTATGACCGGATTTGAATGTTGTATCGAGATCGGCATGCGTTTATACTGCAAATCCAATCACAGTAGGATATATAAGGACTGCTTTATGTAAACTCCCAGGCCAGGTCACGAAAGACTGGTATGCACGTCTGTCTGTACGTATGTATACTCATCAAACCGGATCTTATGTAACAAAATATTACTTGATCACTTCATATTCACACAGTTGCAAGAAAGTGTGGATGAATGTTTGTATTATTTTGGCCTGCTTGCAAACGGCTGAAATGAAAGGGCAGGTAAAAGGTATGTAAATATATGCACAGATATATAAAGAGATAGAAAGACGAACGGAAGAATGGTTGGACAGACAGATACACAGACAGATAGAGAGATGGGTAGGTAGGTAGGCAGGTAGATACAGTAGGTGGACGGAAAGAATGATAAGTAGGTAGATGAGAAGAGACCATATAGGCAGACAGACAGACAGACAGACAGGTAGAAAGACAACTAGATAGATAGACAGACAGACAGACAGACAAACAGACATAGATAAATAGATGATTAGGTACGCCGTGTGTGTAACTCACCGGGTCGGTCAGGATCACTTGATGGTAGTGATCGTCAGCTTTTACCCTCCCGGAAGGGAGCTGAGAGCTCATATAGTCCGATCTATGGGCAAGGCTGTGACCTTCACACACGCACACACCCATCCCCTTGCTCAAGGGGGACAGTAACCACCCACTTCGTCAGTGAAACTTTTCGCACCCTGAGCGAGGCGCGAACTCCCGTCTACCAGATGGCAAGCGAGAACGCTACCACTGCGCCAGCGAGCGGTGTGTGTGTGTGTGTGTGTGTGTGTGTGTGTGTGTGTGTGTGTGTGTGTGTGTGTGTGTGTTATTCTGACCTACTGATTTAGCGAAACAAAGTCCGCTATTCAGTGCTGCATCTTACTACACTTATCTCCCCCAGAGCAGATGGCACTGAATAATTTTCCAACCTCTAATCTCACTGATGTAAATAAATGAAAATAAACTACATTTCCTCGCCAGGCCGACATCAGACGTGGACTCTCGCTTGCACCATCACATCACATTTAGGTGTTTGGGTTCAGTGCAAATTTGTGTTAAGTGTTCAGAGTTCACTGCAAATTTGTGTGATGGGTGCGTGACAATAGACTTGTGGTGTCAGTCGGAGCGTACACATCACCGCTTACTTTAATAAATTTCCTTCTGTTTCCTTTATTGCACCATTAGGAGCTTAGGGCGTCGTGGCTAACTTAAGTCCACACGTTTAAGGCGAGAGTGACCGGTCGCTGAGCCCTGAGTGGCATTATGAGACTAGCACACTCCAAATATCTCTCAGACTTAACCTTTTATGAGCTAAATTCCACTGGGACGCCTAAAGCCATCAGAGTACCAGGCTATATGTTTGCTACTCAACGCATCAGAACAGTTTCTTGGGTTACAATAAGAATTTTGTCTTGTCGTTCTGAGTAAAGTCACCTAAAGTTGGATAGTGGGCGCTGTCATCTGCCACATTAGCAAGTACTCGTATCACTCGACTGGTTGATGAGACTGGGATTATCTGCAACATTCTTTTCAGTTTTGACTTATAGTTGACAGATAAATATTAGCTATCGCTGTTGTGGCCCCAGATTCACGTTGAAGGGAACCAGGAAGACTGCAAACCAAAGCTGCTCTTTTCCTGCTGTCTATAATCTTCCTTTTAGGGGACTGAGAGGAAGCCGAGGGACGTTTGCATAACCGAACAGCAGAGTCGCCTGACTATAACGTTGCAAATGCAGAAATTAATCTCTTCTGTGCAATGACTACTCCTTTTTTTTGTAACTGTGAGATGATTATATTCAACTTTGGGGAATCATCTCATAGTGAAGTGGATGATGAAGGGTTTACTTATCCCTCCCCGTCTGAAGGCCCACTTAAACCTAGTCAAATCGTCTACTTATATCAAAAGTAAAATGATCACAATGTCTTCGTGAAAAGGTGATAATTAGCACTAACTGATTATTAAGATTCACACTACACTCGATGTGATCCTGCCTTAAGATGACTCTAAACTTAGTGGCAAACTAGACTGCTTCCTGTAATCCTAGAAACTATTTACTACATTTGGCGGCATCCATGTAATAAAGGACTGATTGTCTATTGATTTAAGGCTTTTCAATCGTCCGTGGCCCATAACGGGATACGTCCGAGGGTTGGTTGGGATTAATTGCTATCAAAATACCGCTGATCAGTCTCGTCTTGGGGCTTAGAGAGAAATTTTATACGGAAGAGGTAGGAACAGCCCCCATAAGGCCCTCCACGACCACATTTCTCTCCCAGAGCTGAATAAAATCGTCTGGAGACAGGAAGAATGAAAAAGAAAATTATGTCAATGGGTCAAAAGGTAAACCGCGTCAGTTTCCCGTATCCCACCCAGTTAACTTCCACCCAAAGATCCCAATCTCCTGAAACTGGTGCCATAATTCACATGACAGTTCAGCGGAATAATATTTTCTCCCCAGGTTACCATGAACGCCTCCCAGATTAAGATCAAGATGCTTTGAACAGATAATGTCCCGGATATCAGCCAGCACGCTACATGAAGTGGGAGAGTCTAGGATGAGAGAGGTGAGTGGTGTCTGCTCTGACCTACCTTTGGAGAGTTAAAGCCTATTGGTCTTCTTTAACATTGACCAAGATAAGATGATAAGGGCTACGGTTCTCTTCCTGACACTGACCAAGCATACTGTCATGTCTTGCTATTTTATTTGTGACAGATTTAGAGATTGTCATTGAAAGTCCACAATATACACTTCTCTAGCCATTATTTCATCCTTTATTCCATCCTTCTTTGCCCCTTAAGGAGCGTAGAGGTACTGTACACTCTCCCAAAAGAGTATCGGCCCCATTACAGCACGTATTATTCTGAAACGTGAATGAAGCGTTGTAATATACGGGGCGTCCTGTAATTACAAGTGCATATATTATCTTTGGTAATTATTACAACTCAAAATTGCCAAAAGAATCACATACTTGATGGTATTTGTTTTGAGGCACCATATTTATTGACTCGTGTGTCCGCGGAAGTTGCTCATTTTCGCAACCATCGTACCTTAAGGGGCCAATACTTTTTTGGGAGGGTGTACGTCTCTAAGTTACTCAGTTCAGACATTAAATATCGTCGTCTGGAGATGCATGAATAAAATAGAGTTCACCATCGGAATGAAAGGGTTGACTTCGCTAGGGTGACGTCTTTCTCTTGCTTTATTCTTGTCACCTTCAGACGATTCAGCTTAGCCAAGAACTCTCGTAGGGAAAGGGTTAATTAATCAATCTTTGAAGTTAAAAAAATATAGTCTTGGAATGGCAATACAACCAAATAAGGCGTCCTCGGATTGAAGGAGTTAATCCCATCACTCTGAGTCAATTTTTATTTTTGTGATTTCCTGACGATTTCATTCAGCTGCAGACAGACTTTCAACTGGTGGCGTTAAACAGAGCTTTTATTAACTTCTTCTCGTCAAGGAAGCTTCCTAAACTGAACAAAATCATCTAGAAACAGCAAAAAATAATGGGTGAGAAGTGGCGCAAACATATTGGTTTCCAGACATTTCTGTTCCAACTCATTAACAATCCTCCATTACGATACACCACCTTATCTGATAGACTTCCCTACCATATCTCTTCGTGTTGTTCTGGCTCTGGCTCTCCTTTCCTTCCACTACACCATCATACACACTTTTTGTCAATTTCTTGATGCGCATTCGCTCCAAGTGGTCGAATCAGCCCATATTTATCTTTCAATCTGTATTTTCCATTACTGTATACATCTCTGCGCTGCTTCAGATTCCTCACGAGCTCACTCATTTATACATCTGTTTCTCCATGTTACTCTGCAGGCTTCACTAATCTGAATCAGCAGTGTTAGAACTAATGTGATGTTATGAAATTCTTCTTTTCATTAATTTATTTTACCTTATTCTTTTTTCCTCCTCTCACCAACCTAGCCACTTCTTTCCTTGCTGCACCCTCTTGTTAAATTCATCCGCCGTATAAATGTCTCTGCTCACAACACTGCTACTGGATCTGAGCACCGTTTATTCTCAGCTCACAATTTGTCTATTCGTGCCTCTCTCAGACACCGTCACTTTACACTAACCCACATTTACATTTAAATTACTGTTTTTTGCACACAGTAGCAAATTCCTCTCGCACTCCGTAACTTTCACTTCTCATCTCCTAACAGCACTGCATCATCTACAAACAGACGGGCACACACCTCGCACCCATTACCTTCTTTCTTCAGAATCACCCTCTCTCGTGTGTTCCCGCTTTCACCTGTCTCACTACATCCACATAAACGTAAAACACCTGTAGTGACAAAATGCAGTCCTTTTTCAATTCAGCAATCCAGTCGGCTTTATTCTATGCTCCATCATCTTCACAAAGGTTTCCGGTGCCTTATTCATTCTGTAGATGGCTTGGAGTAATTTACCTTTCATTTGATGGACTCTTAATACCTTCTACAAAGTATTCTGAACATTATTATTCTCTACATAACTGGGAGCCAGGGTATAGGTGAAGAGAGAAGGCGTATGAACGAATATACACTGGCATTAATAGCAAGGTTTTATAAGTTATGTAGACACCGCCAGAGCTAAAAAGGATGAAAATTAGGGAATCCTCACTGTAGAATAAAGATTGCTTGCTCAAGAACTGGTGATAAAAAAAAAAAGTCTTTCACTAAATGATGACGAGGACTGATTATAAAAGTTGTCCATTTCTCTAAAGCATTCATATCATAAAGTTTCTGCAAATGATCACTTAACTACAAGAGGCCCTTCCAAAGTTGAATGAAATCATCAGGTAAATGCAAGAGAAAAATGAAAAAAATGCAGAGCGTACAGGAGGAGATGTTTAGTACAGGTATGTAAATGTTTCTAATCGCTGCACTACAAGACGTCCTTTCTTAGCTTAGCAGAATTATCGAATGCTTAAATAACAAGGAAATGGGGTTATCGTACTGGAGGAGCTTATAGCCTATTTCTTAATGTTCAAAGTCGCAATGGTCAAAAAATTATAACAGACTAACAGTGCTATTTTTCAAGGTAAAGAATGCTTATGCCTGTTTTCTTTCTTTCCTTCCTGTTAAACTGCCAGGAATGCAGCGCTGTCACTTCCGAATGGAGATTTTGGTGAGGAGGAAATGAGGATGGGGACCTTCCTCTTTGCTATCCTTTTCATAGCCTTGCAGGGTAGTCTAATTTTTGCCTATGATTCTTATATTTTAAACATAGTGCTCCCAGATATCTCGAATGGATCTTGAATTTAGTTGCCTCTTGTTCAGCTTCTCCGGGAATGAACCACTTAATCTGAGGCCTTTAAGTCGCTGGTTTTAGCTTCTTTGCAGCAAAAGGAAAAACAGACAGAAGTTCTTGCTATTGGTCGCGTTGTCTACTACAGTTGCTGTCCCCTTTACTCACGCTCTTGTGTAAAATAAAACAAACATGCTTAGTTCAGTTCTGATTTTTAAGACTCATATTTTATCTGAATATGCGAATAGGTCAGGATTTATCACTGCATTTTCTCTATTTTACAAAGACTAAGGGATTTTTCGCGTTTCCCTGCCAGAATAAGTGATCAAGGATTAATTGTGAGGCAGGTGCAGAGGAGACGGAGGGACTGAGAAATTTGCTGACGGTGGTGAAGGAAGGTCAACAGTTCTATTAGAAATCGCAAATCATACCATGAAACCCAGCCCGTCGGTCCGAACACACACTTGGCCCTTCAGTTGCTTGTGCTCTCATACCCTCTCTCAGCCCTCCTCACTTTCCCCTCCCTCTCTCACCTCCCCCTCTCTCCTCCCTGCTCTCCTCTGTCTCTTCCTCTGCTCCCTTTCTTCCCTTTCTCTCTTCTCCTCCTCCCTTCTGTCATCTCCATTTCCCTCACCCTCTTTTCTCTATTCCGTCATCCTTCTTTTTCCTCTCACACCCCCTCTCTCCTTTTCCCCTTTTCTCGTTCCTCTCTCTCTCTCTCTCTCTCTCTCTCCCCCCCTTTCTCTCTCTCTCTCTCTCTTCCATTTCTTCATTTCCGATTTTATTCTTTATCACTGCTTAAATAGTTTCATTTTTATTACGATTATTCTCCTTTTTGTGACCTCCTATTCCGTTTGTTTTCATTCTTTTCACCCCACTTCAGTTTTATTTTGCTTCCTCTCTTCAATTTACTTCTTTCGCTTCTTCCTTTTTTCCTTTTACCTTCACTCTCTCTACTTCCTTTCCCCTCTGTGTTTTTTCCATCCCTTTCTTTTTCTTTCTACAGTCCATATATATGTTTTCGTCTCGTTTGCTTATTTGTCTTTGCCAGGATCCTATTAATATCCTTTTTAGGCTACACTCGTTTTCCCTCTTCCAAATAATTTAAGATCCTGTCCTCTCTCCTGCACATTTCACCTCTTTCTTTTCTTTTCTTTCCGATTCATTCTTGTTTCTCACTCACAAACACATCTTGCATTATTCCGAAGATCTTCCCTCTTCTCTTCAACCTCCGTCGCTCGCATGCCTCTCTCAAGACTGTTAATAGCTCCTTTTCCTACTTTGTCCTCTTCCTTCATTTACAGATACATACAGCTTCCTACACCAAATTCTTCTTCCTATCCCTCCCCCACCCTCACATACAACTTCTTACCCCTGTCTGCATCTCCCCCACACATTCCCTCCCTCGCTTTACTCCCCCCTTCATTATACTGCCCCTTCCCTACATTCCTCCCCAACCATCATACTCCCTCCTCCCCTTTGCCACAGGTCCTAACTTTCTCCTCCCTAATTCCCTCCCTAAATACTCCCCTCCCCTTCTCTAGTCTTCCCTCTCCCTCTCCATGTGCCCCTCCCCTACCTACACCCTTCACTTGCCAGGACATACTGAATATTCCTTTCCCTTACTTTACACGTCCTTCTCCCTCCCTGTATCCCTCCCCCTCCTTCACACAATCCCTCATCCCCTTGCCTACATCCTTCTCCAGATACTCCTCCATCCTCTTCCCTACGCTTCCGTTCCTTTCCTTATATTCCTCACTACATACCCCTTCCTTCCTTTCCCAACACATCTTTCTCCCCATCTACATCCTAACCCCTCCCTCTCCCAATCCTCCTCTACAAGCACCTTCCCCTGCATACACGGACCCCTCCCCTCCCTCAGTACCCCTCCGAACTGTCCCACTTTCCTTCATCTAAACTCAGGTGACCCTCTCAAGCCGTATGACCCCCCCTCAAGAGCTGACCTGAGCTTTGATGGACTGTCTCCGGTTCGGTTGTCTTTATATCGAATTTCAGCGGCCCCGGACCCGCCTGCCGCATCCATCACCCAGGAAAAATACACGGGCCACTCTTACTTAACGACAGGCTATAAGGACGGAGCTCGATGGCCCCAAGTTCAGCTCCTCGAGAAATGGTCCTTGAGCAACAGATAAGACTGTTTACCCCTGCCGTCTCCTTGCCTTTGTGGGGACCGGGAAGGAAGATGAGGGCGGGGGAGGGGGGACCGGGAAGAAGGAGGAAAGGAGGCAGGGGAAACCGGGAAGGAAGTGGGGACTTGGGAAGGGGAGAAGTGGAAAGGCAGGGGTGGAGGAAGGCGGAGACTGGACCGGGAAGGAAAGTGGAGGTGGTGGAAGGGGTAAGGGGGAAAGGGAAGGACGGAAAGGGTGAGCGGAAAGGAGAAGGAGACCGGAAAGAAAAGAGAAGGGGAAATTGCACGGGGAAAGAAGGGGCAGCGTAGAAAAGGGAAAGGGGGAAGCGATCTAAGAATGAAGGTTAGGTTAGGGGATGGTATACTTGACAAGAGTGAGGGGTAAGGTGGGGGGGAGGGAAGCGGAAGAGGGAAAGGATGAAGGAAACCAGGAAGGAAGGAGGGGGTGGAAAGTGGAAGCGGGAATGGAAGGGGGTGCAGGGAAGGAAGCTAGAGGACAGGGAGATGTGGAATAATAGAGGAAACTGGGAAGGGTGTGGGACAGCGAATATTAAAGGTTCAGAATCAAGGTTTAGTTACAGGCAGTTCACCTATATTAAAACTCAGAGAACACGAAGCAAGTCCTAAGCTGAATGAAATCGCCTGAAAATAGTTGACATATGGTACCTAAAATTAATCCATTCCTCAGACAAAACATTAAGGTCTATCAAGTCCTGCGCGGGTTAATCTCCTCAACACAAGGACGATTTTTCATTCCAATCTTGCCATCCTTAGACGATTGTATTCCACCACAGAAGAATTTTCCGAACTCTAAGATGGGTATAATCAAGAAGTAGCAAGAATAAGGTTTTAAAAAAGACCATCGTAGCGCAAAATTAAGAGATGAAGCCAGGGAACTAAGAAAGTGAGGAAAATATGACTTAGTAGGTCCGGTAAAGGAAAAGATGAAAGAGAGGGTATGTGTGAATGTAGGGGGTGATTTGAGAAAGCATTTATGACCTCCCGGGGAAAAAGATGGGAAGGAGGAAGAGAAAAGAGGGAAGGAGGTGAAGGGGAAGAGAAAAGAGATGGGAAAGTGGTGTGAAGTTACTAGTAAGTGGAGTAGAGGAAGAAAATGTGGAAGGGGGGGAAGAGGGAATGGGACTGGCAGTGGGAGAGAGAGGGGAAGGGAGAGGGGATGAGGTGGGAAGGATGTAGTTAGCTAGTGAGGATGGGATAGGGATAGGAAGGGAGATGAGGAAGAGGAAAGAAGTGGGAGGGAGAGGGGAAGAGGGAGTGAGGTGGCAGGTGGATAGAGATATGGCAGGTAGTGGGTAGGGAGGTGGCAGGTAGATGCGGATGTGGTAGGGAGGTGGCAGGTAGATGCGGATGTGGTAGAGAGGGTGTGGGGATGCTGTATACAAGGACGAAGATGTGGTAGGCAGGGTGTAGAGGTGTGGTAGGCAGGGTGTGTGGATGTGGTTTATAGTGTGTAGGTGCCTCTGATCTCGAGTGCACGATGGTTTGATGAGGCGAGGGGCGGCACGCGAGGCGGATCTTAGACACGAGAAATTATACTTAAATTCAGCTCTGGCCTAAATACAGTATACAGAAACATTGCATCTTGTCTATTTTTATTATTTTTTTTAAGATCAAGTTTTCGTTTCCTTTTCTTTTAATTTTTACTTGCATTTTCCGCATATTTATTCACAACATGTTTTCTTTTCCTGAACTCTCCTGCCGTGCCTTTTCTTAATTTTGTATCCACAGTTGTAGTTCAGTTTGTATTATGAACTTTCGTGTCTTTTGTATTATTTTATTTTGTACTCAGAGTTTTATATCTTCCTGCTGTATAATCTTGTCGTTTGTATTTTTCTATGTGGTGCTTGTATTTACTGTCATCCTATGTTGTTCTAATGTTTGTTTTGCATAGGCTGAACTTGTGTCTTTCATAGTTTCTCATTTTGTACACTGTTTGCTTCTTTACTTCCGTACCCTTTCGCTTTCCTCGAGTTATTAATCTCTCTCTCTCTCTCTCTTCTCTCTCTCATACACACACACACACACACACACATTCAATAGTTTAGATGTGCTAGCGGACACTGCAAGGTGGGGTCACTTGAAGGTACCTTAGGGTGATCTTGACAGCCCCTTGAGGACGAGGAGGAGGAGGAGGGCATAGCAGGACACGGATGGGGATTTTCAAGGATATGTCTGGGAAGGAGGTGGGGAGGAAGTGGGAGGTGGTTAGGAGGAGGAAGGAGGGAAGAGGAAGATGATGGGAAAGGACGAGGAGGAAGTGGGGGCGTGTTTTGAGGGATTTAGAGAAGGGTGCAACAGAGGAGGAAGACATGGCAGTGAGTACGTGGGAAAAGGAAGGTAGTCGAGAGAAGACAGAGAATTGATGGGGAAGAGAAAAGATATAGGGAGGAAACATAGGAGATAGGAAGAGAAAGGAGACAGCATGTGGGTAGGGCAGCAGACTTAGGGTGGGAAGGAGGAAGAGGAGAAAAATAGGAAAATAAGAAGGAAGTTGGGAAGAGGAAAGGGGCGAAGAACAAGATGGGGGAAGCAGATGGAAATGAAGAAGGATGTGTGGGGAAGAGAAGGGAGAAAATGGTGATGGTGGTGAAGGAGATGGGATGTGATGACGATGACCAGCTGTTGAAACATGGGTCGTAAATCCCAGGGTGATGTAGTGGGGGTGTGGCAGGAGACGAACAGACTGGTGAAATATGACGAGACAACTGGATGGCTGTGAATCACGAAAAAAGAGTAAAAAATGTAAAAAAAAAGAAAAAAAACAGAAAGAGAGAGAGGAATGGAGAGGATAGGAGGAGGTCGTTGAGGCGATGTAAGAGGAGAGGTGAGAGAGGATGAGAGGAGAGGATGAAGAAGGGGAGGAGAAGAGGTGTGTTGGGGGGTAGGGGTGGTGGTGGGAGTCGGGTTGCAGCTTTTGTGTGTGTGTGTGTGTGACTGGAGAGCCCCACCACGATATGAGT
>JAGKTI010007094.1:0-30961 GCA_018397915.1 Birgus latro
GTGTGTGTGCGTGCGTGCGTGGGAGAGAGAGAGAGAGAGAGAGAGAGAGAGAGCTGCAGGACGGAAGGTGGCTGTGAAAGCCGTGACATAAATAGGCTACTGGTGAGAAACTGAGTACAATGGCTACAGTACGATTGAATGAGTGTGTGCTACATTTTGTCCTCTTTAAATTTTCTAAAATTACAGTTCGTCCCTACTGAATACTCAGATATAACAAGAGATCAGCACTAGAATATGGAATCAGTCACCAAGAGGTGTTGGTGGAATGATGTGGAGCCGTCATGTAGTCATATTTTGCCACTGAGCTACTGGAATTAAGTTACAATTTAAGGTAATCGGAACTACCTATCCCCCTTCAGCGCTAACAGCTTATGTATATAGATAGATATAGATATAGATATTTTTTCACATTGCATACCCCCTTCTCCCTTCTCCTTATTGTCTTTTTTTCTTTTCCCCTTCCTGTTGCTTGATTTCCTTCTCTTTCTTCATATTGTATCATTCCCCTTATCATTATTTGCACCTTTCTTTTCCTTTTTAGTACATCTCTCAGTCTCTTCAAATTTCATCTCTTCTTTTCCATTTCTTATCGCATCTTTCCCGCTCCTCCTTACGCCATTTTCTTACTTTAGTAATGCTTATTTCCGTCTCTCTTGTTGCGTCTATCTCTGCCCTTCTCCTTATTGCATCTTTCCATTTTTCTTATTGTCCTCCCTTTCCCCCTGACTCCTTTTTCTATTCGTGTTATACTGTCTTCTTTCTTTATCTTTATTGTAGTATTTCCATTCCTGTTTATATTACATCTTTTCCTTTCCCCTTTTCCTTGTTGCATACTTCCTTTTCCTTTCTCTTTATTGGCTAACCTTCCTCTCTTCACTCTTCTTTTCGTTTTCACTTCACACAATAGTTTTAGTCTACGTCCGATATTTTCTTTGTTGCACAACTCAGAGAGGATTGCAAAAGGACTAACTACGATGTTTTGTACAAATTTCGTTTTTGGTTCTGAAAATGATGGAAAGGTCATGTGCATTCCTGATGAAAGTATCTTGCAAAATGGAAAAGGGTGCGGTACTAACAGGTATCCAATTTCCAGGCTGGGTAGCATCTCGTAAAAAAGTGTCATTGCATCAGCAGTTCATACTTGTTCCTTGTCTGTTATAGCCACTAATTCAGCACCAAGAACAAAGAACCAAGGTTTTCATGGCAGGTGGGGTCATCAGACATGGTTGCCTGTTCCGTTCTGGTACTGGGCATGTCGTATCTCCACTCCACAAGCACTACTGCCATTATACCAGAGGTCTTCAAGCCTTCAGTTCCTTGTGAGTATGTCTTTCTCACCACTTTACCGGTTGTTGCTCTTAAAATGTTAATCATCTGGATTTCTCGAACATTAGGTTGTAAAGCAGTTGAATTCTCCAGTAACCCATTGGGGTCTGGTACTTACATCAGCCAAATATCATCTTTCAGTAACCAAATTAAACTTATAGTGCCCCATGAATCTTCACGTTTCAATATAGGCTTTATGTCTTTGTGTTCCGTGTGCTTTGTTCACCAGAATAGTAGTTAGCAACATAATCATAAGTGCCTTTATCTTTCCCCATTCAGAAATTTGCCAACTTAGTCCAGTTATGGAGCACAGTCCCCATGAGTGGGGGGACCAGGTGGGATCAAGCCCTTTTCAGGGGAGGGTGATCTAATGTTGCAAACTGTGTACAAATTACAGAAAATTTCAAGTTCAGGAACCAGTGGGGGCATAGGGTTTGACATAGGGGCTCATGCCCCCCAGCTACACCATAGACTTGTCACTGAATGATGTCACAGTGCCATCATACTTTATAAGTACTCTGTGCCAATATGTACTCAAGGTTCCCACAAGCAATATTGACTATGACCTGTACCATCAACTTAAAGCTAGGAAAAACATATCAAAGTATCTTGTCAGTTTTGTTATTTGGGAATTTTTGTAAAACACAATAGAATAATGAACCATCTTTATTTATAATATACTGTTTAATACTCCTTATATATAAAACACTAACATGATGCAGTTTTATGCCATGCACTCTCCTCTTTGAGGGGCTAAGGCATTACCCTTATTATTTTTCCATAAAATGTTATCATTCTTTTTTTCTTCCAAATGGATCTGACCAGACCTTCATATCTGAAAAAATAAACAGAAATGGTAAATTCATAATGGACTTTGAAGTCTGTAAATTGCAATGCTATATTATTATATGGTATGTAGCAGTTTCATAGATGTAATTTCATCCTTGACAGTAGTGCATCTCTTTTATCATTACAGAAATTTGCAAGGCTGGTAATGATTAATAAATTCAAAGCACAATGACTTTGCACACTATTTGTTACAAACTTTTAAAAATTCTGAGTACAGTATTTCAAGTATTATAAATGAAGGGACCCAGGTTGTGATGGTAGTAGAATACACCCAGAATAAAACTGAAAGTCTGGAAGCTGAGGAAACAAAAGAAGCAGTGAAAGATAAAATAGGTGTATGAAGCATGAGCACAATATTTTTGTTAGAGATGGGGCCAAGATTATAGAGGCTTGGATGAAGTGCGAATGACTGTGTGGGCCTTTTCACCAGGCATTCTGTTTGACAGTTCTTGTGCATTTGTGCATGTCATCTTCTTTTCTTTTTTTAAATGATGATAATGATTACAAAAATGATGGCAAACGTGATGGCAGTGGCACTGGTGAAATTGTGAAGTTCATGAGTTTTTTTTTTTTTTTTTAGACTGAAAGGCCTGACTTTAACAGTTAAAAAAAAAAAAAAAAAAAGGAAACGTTCAGTGCTGCTTCAAGCCAGTTCCTCTGTTCAACTCACTTCCTGGTTGGATTGCCTCCTGATTTACACCTCGTCTGTTTTCAGCTTGAACTTGCTCTGTAGGAAGAGGAAGGAAAAAAAAATTATCAGTGTTCAAGTGCAGCAGTATGTACATTCATAACTGTATAACTAATAATATTTATATATATTTACTACTGTGTATTCTGCACGTTAATAATTCTCACACAATTAATCATTGCTGTACTGCAAACATTCAGTCCACATGTGTATTATTGATCACTGTCACACACTCAATCATTACTTTACTGCAGATATTCAGACCACACATGTATTTCCACTCTGGAAACTACCCTGTTTAACACTCATCACACATTCTACTGTCTCCCACTTTAGCAGTCACTGTTCTTGTGCTGTACTGAATAGTGACTGAAACCCACATACCGCAAGTCAAATAAGCTTACAGGTACTTTACTTTTATGTTTCTAGAGCCATAGTTCATTGACAATATACCAGTCTCACAGTACTATACTTCCAAAAGGGTAAGGCTATGAACGGATAAAAATTCACTGAAGTACAAATATGAGTAAACCTACAATAACATTATAGTCAATAGGTGGTGTATATTTTAAACACTGAATGCATATAAGAAATTCTTACTGTAAGATTCAATATTCATCATAGGGTAGATGATAATGGGGTACAAGGCAGCACTGATGAAGCCCACAATACCTCCAAGAAACAGCCCATATCTCCAGCCTCTCAGGGTAGTCATCACCTGGAATATGTAAATAGTGAGCACAAGTTTATGCTGACATGAAAGCCTATATATGACTTTAATGCTTAGGTAGGAAAACAAGAAAGGTTAGGATAATGGGGATGATGCTCATCATTATCATCAGGTAAACATACACTTTAAGCAGCAGAAGCATCTTACCAAATCAGTTCTGCTTGATAGTTTATTACATTTTTCTGATTATTTTTGGGGTGGTAAATAAGCATTTCCTGTTAAATCTGTTTCCCTGTTGTTTTTAGCTGTTATGCAATTACAGCTCGTTTGATTCGTCACTGTAATGGCGGAAGGGACTGTCCTCACCTCATTGTTTAACTAAATCTAACCTACCTAGCATAACTGTACCTGATAATCTAACCTAACCTAACCACCAGTTAAGAAATTGGGAAATGAAATCTGCCTTTGAGTACATTAAGTTTCTTCCATTATGCCAGAAACAAATAATCACTGGTGCAGCTTTAGGAACATGATAATAACAGGCGGAAAATTTTTAGAAAATTATATGTACCACCCTGAAAATAATCAGAAAAATACAGAAAACAAAGAGGAGAAATATGAATTGAACTGGTAAAGTCGTTCTGCTGCCTAAAGTAAAGCGTACATTTACCTTATCATCATACAATACAGGAGTTAACACTTAGTAAAAGCCTTACTAAAAATCACATCATACTCGGTTGGGCATCCTTCCGATATCCACTTGCCAGAGAGAGGTCCATTCAGGTGAAAGCAAGGTACTATTAACCCGTAGGCCTATCACTGTTTTTCTATGGTGTCAGCTGTCACATTCCTCACACTTTAACTTAAGGCTAATTATTAAGGACATCTTGAGAAGGCTGTGAAAGAAATGCGTGTTGAATACTTACAGAGGAAGGATGTTATATGGGAACAGGCGATCAGCTGAGTTTGTTTACACAAGACTAGGGAACTACGATTATTATTATTAAGTTCCATTTGCAATTACAATATGACTGTTTTACATGTAATTTTATCTTTATTTATTCTAGCATGCTTTTTCTCGTGTTAGTTTAATGTGCAAAAAAAAATACTGAATTTCTAATACATGATGGCTTTGCAACGCTTTGAAAATGCGCTGAGTGTGACCTGATTTTTCTTATATTTAGTGACCAAACAAAGATATTTTAAAGGTATTGATAATAAAACAACAAATCTGTCAATGAATGCACGTATGTTTACATGTTGTCTGGGAGTTACGGGATTTCTGTGGCCCGCCCATCATTCCTGCTTTTTAACCACAAAGCTAATAACTGAAGAGTTCTTCACCTGATTAACACCTATTAGCAAAACCCACGAAAGGTATGTACTAACTCAGACTGCATACGTTAGCTTCTTTTTTGCATTTTTAATACGTAGGAAATATGTTGGGCCAATAATCCTTCGCCCAAGCGGAGTACAGTAAAATAAGTAATGGTTTTTCTGCCTTGTCACGTATAGTGCACCAGCGTGCTGTACCATGCAGAAGATACACAATTTATTGAATACCATGACCCAAGTCTTCATACATAACCAATAGGCTAAGGAACTTCTGCTTGGTATGGTACTGGTTTAAGTCGTAGTTTGAGGGGAGATACTTTGGTTGCCATTAAGAAACCCCATCAAGGATTAAGGGTAAAATTATAGTATCAGCCAAAAATAAAGTTACAAGCTTTTTATCTTTTTTTTCTTGGGGGGGGCAGTATTTTAGACATTTCTAAGACTTTTCTTCTGTGGCATTATTGTCACAAATTATTTATATTTTACTCTTTAAGATAACCTTACCTAACCTTCATGAGTAAAATAAAAATACTGGTAATTTGCGACAAAAATGCTATAGGCGAAAATTGTCTTAGAATTGTCTAAAATACCGAAAGAATGGATCAAGATCTCATAATTCTGTTTCTAGCTGAAATTATAATAATACCAGAATAACAATTAATGACCTAATTCTCTTTGGTATCATTTTACCTTCTTTCAGCCATGGATTCTTGGAAATTAAAGATAAGCAGTCAATAAATTTAATCATTCTGAGAAACCATTTGTTAGTGTTTTTCTGGCACACACATTTTTGTTAATAATGTTATGAGTTTCTATGAATTGTAGCTTATGGTCATTGAGTCAACAAGTTACAGTAGAAATGAAGGCCTGAGTCATTCTGAGCTCACTGAAAAATGGTGAAAAGTACCAGAGTAAACATTAACATTTTATTTTATCAGTTTGTGCTCACCTGCATTTTTTTAAAGGCATGGGACAGACACTAAGTGAGCCAGTGACTCAAAAGGAAACCACCCGATGTGAGAATGCCTGGCTGCGTGTTGGTGCATCATGTATGCAAGGATGGCGAGTCAACATGGAAGATGCCCACACAACCATCCTCTCCCTCCCTGATGACCCCAACACAGCATTCTTTGGTGTCTATGATGGCCATGGAGGTACAGTTTTGTCATTCATTATTTTGTTCTGAAAGACACAAGATTTTCTTTGATGAAATAAAGAAGCTCAACAAAGTCAGATACTAAGCCAGTGTAGATAGAAACAAAGCCAGGTGCCAATACAAAGACAGTGCCAGAGTATCAGCTGAACTAAATGAACATGCTTACATTTGTGTGCATTGCTCACTTGGTGGTTTACATACTACCCAATCACTGGCATTATCTCTCAGTCCTAAGTCAAGTTTTTGTGGGGTCTGTCTGATAATGCTCTGCTCTCCAAATTTACACTTGTTTTTCTGTCAGGGATAAAAGTTCACCTACCATTCCACTGCATCTTCACACCTAGGGCTTGTCTGTCACTTTTCCCTGTGATGCATCATGTAAGAGAGAAGGATCTCTAACATTTCTCCTTTATTACTAGGTTCCAGAATTGCTCAATACGCTGGGAAGCATCTTCACAAGAGCATTGTCAAGCGGCCAGAATACCACTCCAGTGACACTGTGTCAGCCATTAAGCAGGTCAGTTGTCAACACTGCTATACCTTCTAGTCACTATCTTCCACTTTTATATAGTTAGGAGTGGTCCTCAGAAACTAAAGGTGAAAAATATGTTGATACAGTGAATTGAGCTTAACATAGACTTTTCAGACTGGACATATTATGTGAAGCTGCCAATAATCCCATTATTATTACAGATCCCTCCTATATTGAGTATGTTGTCTGGAGATAGCAAGAATAAAATTGAAAAAAATATCAGACTGAAAGGGGTTAAAGAATGCCGTATTAATAGCCTGTTTCTTACCGGTTTTTAAGGTTGCCAGAGCTTGTAAGGTATTGTAGAAAGTTTGTTAGTTTATTAGTTATCTATAACAAGAGGCTTATATGTTAGGCTGCAAAAGAAGAGCTATAGTGAATTATGTGACACAGAAGGATTTCTTGCTTTCAGGGGTTCCTAGATTTAGACAGCCAGATGCAGACAGATGAGGTGCTGAAGGATGAGCTGGCTGGGAGTACTGCCATTTGCTGCCTCCTGCGTAATGGTCATGTATTTTGTGTGAGTGTATACGTAACCCTTCCCTACTGTCATACCTTACCTTGCCAAGCTCAGTATCCTGGTACCATAACATACCATGACCAATGTTGCTGCCAGTGTCTGGGGACTGGGGAGTGCAGTTAACATAATTATTTCAGTACTATTTGGAAAAGTGAGAAGTATAGTCAACCCTGTATTTTAATTGAAAATAACTTTGATATGGATTTATAAAGATTCTTTAGAGAAAATCTGTCACTCCCTTTTTTTTCATAGCATAACTTATAATTAGCAGTGTTTTTGGGCCAGTAGGAGGTCTCATTCCTTTTGCAATTTCTACAGTGCATTTGCTTGTAAGAAGTATTACCTATACAGATTAAGTACATACACCCCATCGTGACCTGACATGCCAACAAATGTCTGATCATATATATATATCCATCTAGCTGTCTGTTTATGTATGTTTATATTTAAGCCTGTTTTCTTTTAGTTATTATGTTACAAGAAATTTTGTTTTTCATTAATCATTGTACAGATATAATATCAGGTGGTGTGAATTTGTGCAGGGCAATGTTGGTGACTCACGTGCAGTAGGAAGTGTAGGAGGCCGTGTGGAAGAGCTGAGCAGTGACCACAAGCCCAGCCTGGCCTCAGAGCAGCGCAGAATCACTGCAGCCGGGGGATGGGTGGAGCTGAACAGAGTAAATGGAAACCTGGCCCTCTCTCGTGCTCTTGGAGATTTCGTATTCAAGAAAAATGAACTCAAGGGGCCAGAGGAACAAATTGTCACCGGTGGGTTGTGAGTTATTTTCTTGTCAGCTGAAGAGGTCCTCAGACACCCCTACCTTAGTGATTTATTATGCATAGTGTACATGAATATTCTCCTGTTTGTTATTTTGTCTGTAATACTGGCATAGATGACATAATAACATAGCTACTGGTAAGTTACATGGGAATACTAACATATCATAATCAAACATAAACTGGATATGAAGAGGTGCTAGGGAGCCTTTATAATCAATCAAAATATGGTCCTTTATGTGTCAGCCGTGAAGAGTATGTGTGAGGGTGCTAAGGCTGCAGTGTGGGTGGATAGTGAACTGAGTGAATATTTCCTTTTGAAGGATGGATTAAAACAAGGATATGTCATGTCTCTCTGGTTGTTCAGTCTGTATATGGATGGGGTAATAGAAGAGACACTAGGTAGGGCAGTGGATGTTGGAGCAGCCCTAGTGAGAGAGGGTAGTGTTTGGAAACTCCCTGTACTGTTTGTTGTTTGCAGCTGATACTGTTGTTAAGTGAAGATGAAGGGGAACTGCAAGGCTTGGTGGATGAGTTTGGGAGAGTGTGCAAGAAACAGAATCTAAAGGTGAATGTAGGGAAGAGTAAAGTTATAGTCTCCGAGAGAAGTGAAGTCAGTGAATGTACAGTGAGGTTGGATGAGAAGGAAATGGAAAATATCACTGCATTTAAGTACTTGGGTAGTGTGATGAATAAGGATGGAAGTTTAGAGGGTGAAGTTCTTGAAAGGGTACAACAAGGAAGAAAAGTTGCTGGTTCCTTGAAAGCAGTGATAAGAAACAGGAAAGTGAGCATGGAAGTGAAAAAGCTACTATATAACAGTATTGTGATACCAACTCTAACGCATGGAAGTGAAGCTTGGACCTTGTTGGAGGGACAGAAGTCAAGAGTGAGAGCAGTGGAAATGAGTTATTTGAGAGGAGCATGTGGAGTCACATGGAGAGACAGATTGACAAATGAAGAAGTGAAGGAGCATTGTGGTGTGAATGTGGATATGATAGGAAGCATTAAGAGAAACACATTGAGGTGGTTTGGCCATGTGGAGAGGATGGAGAGCGAGAGATTGATGAGGAGAGTGTACGTGAGTGAGGGGGAGAGGGAGGGGGAGGCCAAGGATGAGATGGAGAGGAGAGGTATATGAGAGAGGGAGATTTGAGCTGGGAGCAGAGCAATGAAATGGTGGGGGACAGGGTGACATGGAAGAGGTTTGTTTGTGGCCACCCCTTACATGATTAAGGTGTCTGGCAGTAGATAGATATATGTCTGCTTCCTTCCCCATTCAACTTCTCATTCTGTATATGACCAGAAGCTATAACCTTGGAGAGGGTGGCCATGAACAACTTGCCTTCATGTCACCCTATCCACAGTCATTAGGCTACTCTTCTAACTTACAGCGCCCTCATTTAGAAACCTCTCCACCTCATCGTCGATCTTGCCCTCCCTCTCTTCCCTTCCACCTCACTCTTATACATTCTCCTAGCCTCTCTCATTCTCCATTCTTTCCACATAACCAGAAATTAACTTTTGAATTTGAAATCTGGAACCTAGAAAGACACCATAGTCAGTAAACTCAAGAATACTTTTCTAAAACCTGACCTTTATTTTAGCATGTCCGGATGTGGTGGTGCGTGAATTGACAGAAGACTGGGAGTTCATCCTGTTAGCATGTGATGGAATTTGGGACGTCATGACAAACCAGGTTGGATTTTTGAGTCATTGATAATTATCTTTTGTATGTTTATAAACTTCAGGTTTGTTGTTATTGTTTGCATGCCTACTCGATTTGCATATACATCTTATACTGTATATTTTGAAGGTTTGTACTTGTCTTCATCATTATTTTATAGTCATTGATAATTGTGAGTTTGAAATTCTGTCCCTTCTTACTTTTTCTTTAATGATTCAGTAGCATTATCAGTTATTTTGTTTTCATGTTATGTATTAATGCTATTGCTTTCAGAGATCTTTCTAAACACTCTGTACTTCTACATTCTTTGAAGATGTATAAACTGCCTCTGAGTAGGTGTGTGTTGCAACTGAAATGTGATTCTGTATTCCATGCTAAATCTCTTGTGGGCACATGGGTGTAGGTGGCAGTGGAGATGGAAAGAGAGTACAGTGTATTTATTTATTGCACATTTTTTACCTGTTGAAATATGACATTATTGTAAGGAAGAGGGATACATTAGTTTGCATATTCTGTATATATATTATTTACTTTTATATTTTTCAAATGTATCTGCATTTTGCCATATGTATTGTTGAGTTAGTACCAAATATCCTTTAACCTAGTAAAGTGCTTTAATTTTGACTGACAATTTCCAGGAGGTGGTGAACTTTGTACGAGTGCGGTTGGGCCAGGGTATGGAGCCAGAGGATGTGTGTGAAGACTTGATGATGCGGTGTTTGGCCCCTGATTGTCAGATGGGTGGCCTGGGCTGTGACAATATGACTGTTGTTCTCATTTGTCTCTTGCAGTCTGGTTCATGGCGAGAGGTATGTGTTCATTACCAGATCCATGTATTTTAGTGCACTTGTCAGCTTTTCATTTTCTTTCACCTTTTTTCTTAATATACTATGCTGTTATTTTTTTTTTATGAGCTGTTTGTGCAATCCTTTTATGCTGTTAAATCCTTGGAAATTTGAAAAAATTTGCCTATTGCAGCCTCTGAAGTTGATTTACCAACTTCATGGAATTTGTAGAGAGAGTTGTATGTATAATGTTGTAATGTTTTAAAGTACATCTCTTATTCATAATGATTACTAATGGTACCATTTTTACTTTTTAGTAAATTTATACAGATATTTGTTGTTCTCATATACCTCTTTCAGCATTGCTTGTGACAAGAGGTGTGAATTTGTTACCATATTCATATCTTTTACAGTGGCACCATCTTTAATTTACTGGAAGTACCAAATTATGGCGCCTGGTGGTTTAGTGGTTAATTAAAGCGCTCCAATCGGATTGAGCTGGTGCAGGTTTATATCCGAGGGGTGGTTGGGGTTTATTGTTCATGTAATGCCACTCAGGGATGAGTGAGACTGGTCACTCTCATCTTAAATGTCAGGACCAGCTTGCTTAGCCCCGGCCTCCTACTCTTCTCATGGGGCAACAGAGGATTGGATGATGAATGAGTGAATGATGAATTTTTTTGTTCTTTAGTTTTGTTTTCTCACTCAGTTACATGTTCTCATATGTGACTCGCAGTCAGGCTTGTGGTGTTAGATGTGCATGTATTATCATATCCATTTAATTTAATTGATAACTGGTTGCATGGCCCATTCACAGTCATTGTTGATAGTTTGTTTTGTATTATCCCTTTTTTTCCATTTCATATCCCACACACCCCCTTTATATCCTTTAACAGTGTCTTTATAGTCTGTTACAGTGTACAGTTACTTCATTCTCACACTTTGGTAATTTATTGCTATGATAATGATTTGATCCAGTTGCTGTAACTCCCTCCAATCTGATGACATATTTTTTAAAATTTATTCTTGGTGTCTCCAAACAATTTTATTCAGTTTAGAGGACAAGTTTCCAGTGGGAAGAGTTAAAAATAGCCTTCATTAGCCCCTCCACAAATAGAGGTCCTTTTTAATGTGAATAAAATTGTTTGGTGGCAGTCTCCGTGAGCTTAAAAACTTGTAATGGGACTGAAGGGGTTAAATATTACTTTATCTGCAGACTAGGAAAAGGAAGAGGGAAAGGTTGGAGGAAAAAAAAAGGCTGAGAAAGGCATGGCAAGTATGTGAGGCATGGAGTCCTGTGTATGGAGAGGGTGCCACAGCAGACTCAGATAGCTCAGTGTCTAGCAGTGATAGTTCTTATGAGCCAGATTACAACAGCCTGCAGGATTGTGATCAGGAGGAATTTAGTGACCCAGAGTAGGAGGATAGAGTTGATGACTACGACTGGCAGGTTAGTACAGTAGCTAGATAATTGGATAGGGAGAAAAGTCACGGGAACTGTTTACCCTCAGTCTTAATAATATCCTTTTTAGAGTCTTCTTAGCCATTACCTGATCATTAAACTGAAGAAAGACCTTTGATATTGAAGAGATTTACCAAAGGTGTATCTAACCCCTTCAATTTGGGAGAAAAAAAATATCCTAAGGTAAATTAAATTGTCAGGCAACAACAAGAACAAAATGATAAAGACATCCCTATTCTCACTGGGGTGACATTTAATGCAGTGACTTTTTTTCCTTTCTTGCCTGCTTCAGATGATTTTATTCAGCTTTGGAAGAACATCCCTTAACCAGAAGAGAAAAAAGAGGGTATTCTTGACACCTCCAATTCAAAAATTCACTCTTAAGCCGACTATAATTATGTATTAATAGCCACAATGAGGTGCAGAAGAACATCACTGGATTGAAAGGTTTAGCTAAATGAGTGTCCTTATTATGTCAGGTTGAAGAACTTTGAAGCATATCAGGTATTATTAATTAGCTTTTATTGTGAGAGATAATGTTAATATAAATACGAGTATCTAGTGTTGTAGTTGCCCCAACATCGTCTAGGTAGAGCACTGTAGGAAACCAACCACTCCAGCTGAGTGCTTCCAGAGATCATTTGTTGAAGTTATGTTGAGAGTGAGGTGCATGAGGTGAGTCAGTGTTTTGTGGGGATACATTATACTGGGGGCATAGTTGCTTATTGAGAGCTGCTATTTCCATTGGTACTGAAATGGAAATGGGTGCAACCACATTGTAGTTTGGTTATATGATAATAAGTGGTGGTGGTTCATGAAAGATTCTGTTTGGGTGAAGGCTTGCAATGACTGTGGTTGCTGTGTGTTTGTGTGTATGTTTGTGAAGTGCAGTGTTGAGTGGAGGAGGAGGAGGAGGGTTACATTTGAAAGCCTAGCTCCAGGCACCTGTGCTCCAGAGGGAACAGTCACAAGTAAATAATCAAAGTCCAAGCTGAGACACTTACATTGTTATGCAACAAGTCAGAGTACAGTGCTTATCTTAGGTTATATTTTCCCAAAATTTTCCAGCAACTATTGGGAAGTAATTAGTTGGTTTAGTCCTTAATTTAATTTCCACTTCATAGAAAGCTTCAGCTGTACCATGGACAGCCCAATTCAGGGATTCCTTAGGAGGAAGTATGGCTTTGTTTTTATATATGCATTTGTGTATTTGTGTGATTATTAACATATTCCCACAGGTTCAAGAGAAGTGCTCCCGTCCATCACGAGCCTTAGCTGACCACGTCAATGAGGAAGACAGTGACCATGACCTGCAGTGAGACATGGAGGCACGTATTTTTCTTGGGTTAACCCCTTCAGTCAAGTGACATATTTTGTTGTTTATTTTTGCTGTCTCCAGATGATTATAATCACCTTTGGATAGACTTTGTGGGTTGGAAGAATAAGGTATAGACCCAGTAAATCACTACTCTAGTAGAGATTTGTCCTTAGTTGAATGAAATTGGGTAAGTATTTTGTATCTTATCTCATTATCACCGGATGATTGTATTCACCTAAGGATAGACTTTGTTGATTGCAAGGGCTTGGGATCCTTCCTTGGTTGAATCAGATTGTTTGGAGATACCAGGAATAAACTTCAAAATGATGTCACAGTTTTGAAGGGGATAAAGAGGCTTCCTAGTACCTCTTCTTTGCAGTTTATTTTTATATCTGGTATTGTAATTTGCTCATGTTAGTTATTCATGCAGTTAGTATTGATATATGTATAAAAGTTATCAATAACTTAAAGGGGAATAAATGCATGTTTTTGTAGTAGCAGCTGGCTCACACACACCCAGCATTGGTAAGCAGTTCTGCTACACACGTAAATGCTGTGGGTTATAGATCCTTAAAGATACCTGATCCATAGAGCCAAGGAACACTATTTTCTGTGACTAGGGAAATGATCTGCCCCCACCCAATACTTCGCACAGGGATATAGATGTGAAAGGCATGTGGAGTATAAGGTGAGAAGTCATGGAAATTTTGTCAGAGTGGCATTGTTTGTGAGTGAGAGTTGTAATAGGTAAAAATAAATTATTAAAGAAGGGGTGCTGTAAAGCCACCCCGAGATACTCAGAGAGAACACCAAGACAGTCCCAGTCATCCTCTCATCTTTCATTCTCAGTATACACTCACTTAGTATGTATGTGCAGTCACAAGAATTTGGATATATTTTGAATGCTCATGTATAGTGTAAGACTTAGTTTGAATGCTCATGTATGGCAGAAGACTTGGGATATATGTTGAATGGTCATGTATGGAGTAAGACTTACAGTACACAGGTATGTTGAGACTGCATAGTTGTTCGTGTGTAATTGGTTTGCAGAGTTAGGCACAGATAAAAGTCATGGTGTAAAGAATATGTGCTATGATGGCAATTGAAATCCTGCCATTGACAGAAGTGTCCAACTTCACCATTTTGGGTTCGGAGAGTGTGCCATATAGTTAAATGTGTTTAAATATATGCAGAATTGTATTGTTGAGTTAGGCCATTACCGGTATTTTTGCCTTTAGGGCCGTAAAAAGAGGTCTGCAAATAAATTTAAATGTATGTCAAATTGTAATGCTGAGTTCGGCCATATATTTGCCTTTAGAACTATGAAAAGAACCCAAGTGGTTGTGGTGTCAAGTTTCTTCTTATGTAGGATACATAGATGGTGTATGTGGAGTGTTATGACTTTCACCAGTTCCTGCCGGTACTGCTGGTCGTCTAAGCAAGCATTTATTTTAGATTCTCTGAGAAACTTATGGTCAGTTCCATGTTATAACTGCAGTTAATTTTTTGCTGGGAGGACAAGGAGAGTGTAGAATATTCCCATATCTCTTGTTCATAAAAAGTATATTTTAGGTGTTAAGGGAAAAAATATCCCAAGGCACAGTATTTTCTTTTACCAGAAGGAAAGAGAAAGGAAATACAGGTTCTTCTGATCTCTAGTTCTTCCTGCAGAAACATGTATAAGGTACAATGGGGAATTGATTATAGAAATGTTTGAGATTCCCATCCTTGGAGTAGTTTTCCTTGAACAGCATTACCATAGCACTCTTTTGGTGAGCTGGGCATGTATTATTGTAAGTGAAAAAGGCTTCCTAGCACCTCTTCTTTAACCATTTTTTTCTGCTTTTGTTATATATCTAATTAATCTCTCTTCCCCATGCTTTGCTGTGGCAAGGCACTGTCTACTGCAAAGGAACATGGGTTCTCTGCACAGGACAGCCCTGCATGGGTGGTTGTTTGCCTGTGGTTGTGGGTGTGCTTGGCCAGTCAGACCAGGTTTACTCAACAACAGCAGCAACAATGTAATCAGGATGGTCATTAAAAAGATAAAAATAGCATATAAGGTAGTACTGCGATTCAGTATTCAAGATTCCGTAAATTGCCAAGAAAGAGATGCTAGCAGTCCTCCTGGGTTGACAAAAATATCGGTACCATTCCTGATTACAACGGGAGGAGGACATGATCAAAATGCTACAATACAAGGCATTTACTAAGGCAGGGTATGTATCAGATAATATACTAAGGAGCAGGGGTACCAGATATATATCCCTTTGGGTCAGGATGATGGTCTTTTAAATATATTTATTGCTGCTTTCAGGTGATTTTATTTAGTTTAGGAAAGACTCATACTAAAGGGGTTTATACTGTATACTAAGGTTATGGTTCAAGGAGGGATGCCTTCATGTGGTGACACTGATATGACTAGGTGGCTCCTCTTTCTGGTCATACAAATGACCCCGATTTCCTTCCCTATCCCACAGAAGGAAGAGGATGGACTGCAGCAATGTAAGTTCAGCCTGCTGTCCACAGGGTTTACATTCAGATGAGCCTGGGGTTGCAGCTACTACCACTAAGGCTATATATAGCCTTTCAGCTTCAGGAAGTCTCTCTTAAGCTGAATAAAATAATTTGAAGACGGCAAGAATGAAATTTAGAGAAGACTTCACCAGACTCAATGGGATACTTTATGTATTTAAGGCCACAGATGTAATATATTTCAGTGACTTCTGTATATAGCCCTGTATTTCTGGTGTATCTCCACTCCACCAACATGTGGTGCTCTGCAGATACAGTATTTACAGGCAAGACAGTGGATATCCTCAGAGCAAAGTTGTATTAAAACAAGTACTCTAGTTTTATATAGCTTGCCTTCACAGCTTCATATAGTTTTATTATATAATTAAATTACAAATATACAGGGTGAGTCTTAGGTTTGGTTTCAAAGGTAATGTATATTTCATGTTTCCTCATTCTTTCTGTTGTGCCCAGAAAGGAGAGCTGAAAAACAGAGACACAGCAGCTGAGAGAGACTTTGTAACTGGAAGTATTACTCACATTGTAATAATCTTTATACTGTTCTCTAGCACAGTCTTACTTTGTACAGTATTTTCTTAGCATAATATGTTATTTAAAATGTAATGCTATTCATCAGTGTTATGTTTCCCATACTATACTTATGTTTTCTTGAAATAATATGTGTGTAGACAAATGTGAAATCATAGTCATATACTTTAGCAGTGGGCAGACTTTTAGCTAGTTTTTCCTTTTTTTTATTATTTCCCCACCCCCTCCAGGACCGTACCTCACTTCATTCCTAGGTGGGAAAAGGGGTCTAGATGAAGACAATATAAATATAGGAGATATGTGTTTCTTGCATTATACATTACTTTAGTCTCATTATGTTACCTGGTTATTTGTCCTTCCATTGCATTTTGTCTGATTAATTTTCCCTTTCTTCTGTCTTTCTTTCTTTTCTTTCTGGACCGTACCTGATCCCATTTTAGGCCCATTGAATTGGGCAGACTTTGGCTTTCTGGATGTTACTACTCCTCACCCTGCCCTAGGGTAGGAAAGGAGGTCTAGATGATGATGAAAAGATCAGGAGGAATGGTGAATGTACTCGTAACTATGTAACTTTTAGAAGGATGTATGGTATTTAAATTCAAGTTGAAGTTATCAGTGCTGTAAGAATGTTTTGGAATATCATTAAGAGAGGTAGGCATAATAAGATACTGGAGAGTGATACTATAGTACTTTTTTAGTGTTTCAGTTATTTTGATGGAGGTTTTTCAGATCCTGTTGTCATATGTTGTCTACTGTCCTTTTTACAGTTGCTACATTTTTCAAGTGGAAGGCTGTTGCAGTAATCTTAAGATGATGTTTTATCTCAGTCATGTGTAGGGAGGTGTTTTGGAGGGGCCAGAAACCAGGGATGCCATAATGAAGATGAAAATGCTTGTCACCTTCTCATGTCATTGTTCTGATAGGGTTAATGATTACCATATTTGGTGCCAAGTTGTCATGCATGATTGGTGGTTATGTCATCTGGTCATATTCACTCTGTCGTTAATTGTCATGTGATCTCTTGTGTATTTATGGCACCTGGTGGTCTGTTGGGTAGAATACCCCAGTTGGACTGATGTCTTGTCAGAGGTTCAGTCCCCAAGAAGTGGGCTTAGGAGAGACATTTTGGGTTAGAGGTGTTAGATATAGCCTTCATTAACTGCGCCATTACCTAAGCTGATTAAAAATGTCTGAAATGATCAAGAATAAAATGTATCATAGCAAACAGGTTAACTGTGCAATGCCACTATGCAGAGTAGGCTGGTCATCTACCTTTGACTGCGGTAGACTGTGGTAGCCTAGTCTGTGGCCCCTGCACTGCAGAGGTGAAGTGGGATTAGCTATTAGTTACCTTAATATGTTTAGAGAAGTATGTTTGTGATAGTGTCTTGCACTGGGTACTTTTTTAATCACTGCATTTCAGATGTGAAGGGCAGACTATTTTTTTTTTTTTTATGATAGACAAAGGAGAAGGTTGTTACTGATAATCATGCTGAAGGAAAATTCATATAGCAAACTTTTTTTTTTTTTTATGTGGTGCTGCTCTCGAATGCCTGCCCTTTCCTCTCTTTATTTCTTCATTCCTTCCTCCCTCTTTTGTATTTCTTTTCTCCATTCTTTCCTCTTCCTTCTGTCTACAGGTGACTGTACACTGAGTGACAAGCTAAATGGTTTCCTTCATATCAGGAAACCATTTACTATGCTGGGTGGTAACCATATAACCAGATTATGGCACCTGGTGGTCTAGAGGGTAATTAAGGCACTCCAGTCAAATTGAGCCGGTGCAGGTTTATATCCAAGGGGAAGTTGGGGTTTATTGCTCACGTGATGCCACCCAGGGATGAGTGAGGCTGGTCACTCTCAACTTAAATGTCAGGACCAACTTGCCTAGCCCTGGGCTCCTACACTCCTCATGGGACAGCATTGAATTAGATGATGGATGAATAGATGGATGGATCATTAAATTGTTTACCTAATATTCTTATTTAGACAAATCACTTTCTTATCATTTCATCAGTCAGTCTTTCATATTATTGTTTACTTTGCTGTAACTATCATAGTTCCTCTAAAACCATAGCTGAGACCATAGTCAAACCTCGGAAGGAAATAAGTACAGTACTAATACTGTAGCAAACAGCTTTGCACATGTACAGATAACCATAGGATTTAATCCATTGTATTAGGCAATAGTTAGGATCATGTGCTTAACCCACCAAAATCAAAGCGGAATATGGACTTCCAGCTTCTGAAACGCATAGCGAAGATGAAATGTGTTTGACTGATTTCACTCTGTGTTGGGGGATCCAAGTACCTAATAATTTGTGTGATGCAAGTTGACCATACCTAATAATGACAAGCATTCCATAAATAACTGTCAGACATCATGGTCTTGTGTTCCATTTCATGATTTGAGGATTAAGCATATGACCCTTAAATTGACATGTATGCCTGCTGTTGCTATCATTCAAGCTTGTGCATCATATAACCGTTCCTATCTGTTTTTGTCAGTACGTTATGTAGAAGGTTTCTGTACTGGGCAAATTTGTTCGAAGAAAGTGTGTATTGAATACTAAGTAGTGGGGTATTCATTCTAAATAAGAAGTTATTTTGATTCATAGTTTTAAAGGTACCTGCATTTTTTTCTGTGCCATATATTAGTATACTGTGTCATTATATATATGGTCAAGTACAAAGTTCATTTACTATTCCACTACACCTACTTCACACTTACTGCATATCCACTGCTTTCCTTCCAACATTAGAAAGAATCATCATTGAGCTGAGAAACATAACAAACCACTCTCAGCTGCAGGTAATATTAGCCAGCAGAATAATGTGGAGTAAAAGAATTGAAACAATGGGTGAACTTTGTCCCTGATTGTATCAATGCATGATGTGACGGTTTTAGAAGTTTTATCTCCAATATCATAAAAGCATATTTGTAATGCATATTTTCATTGTCAAGGAGTCGAGTGATGATATGTAATTATGGTATATACTTTCTCTGTGGAAGGTGTTGGGTGTTTTTACTTTTTCTTAACCCTGCCAGTTCGATGTTGTATTTTTACAGTAAATTCTTGTCACTTAAGAGATGATTGAGTCACCTAGAAGAGACTTTACAAACTTGTGGCATTACTCACAGCTTTCATGAACTTGTCCAGCACAAGAGATCATTTCTAAGTAGAGTAATTTCATCTGGAGGTGGCAAGAATATTCTGTGAAAAAGGCAGCACCGTATTTAAGGGGCTGAGCAAGCCAGCTTTATTAATATTCTGCACTCTGCAGTACATTTGTTAGTGCAGAATTAGTGTTGACTGTGCCTGATGCTGATTGCCACCATTTTCACCATTCAGCTATTGAGACACATAGAGTACCTGGACAGAGAATGAAGATTAAACTGATCTTTGGTATGCTGAAAATACATTGTACTGTATTGTAGTGTTCTGCAGTGAAATAATGATAGTTTTGCCTCTGTGATCATCTTCACTTTGAGATAGTTCTGTGTAGAGATGTTTGTGGCACTGTATGTTATAGTTACAATGCTATATTGACATAATGAAACACATTATTAATCCATTATGGTATATATATGTGATAAGGTAATGCTAGATAAATTGCAAGTGAGTGAATTATTTGATAAGGGATGATATGTAAAAAGTTATAGGATATTGGTGGCATTATTAGGAATGATTCCTGAGATAAGACCACCAAGTATTGTGCATAGTGATATATGCTGTATGGTCATCCACACATGTCCTGTCTCCTCACATACTTTTTTCTTCATGGACTTTAAAAATCAGTAATGAATCTGTTGCAGCCAACACTGATAACTTTTATTTGGCTACAGATCAATGTTCTGAAATTCATTAAATGTTGGAAATAAGCCTGGTCAATCCACAAGAAATGAGAATGATGGCATTTATCTGTTCACAGATCAATGTTCCAAAGATTGACTGCATTGACTTAATCCTTGGAGAGAAGGAGGAGAGATGACTGGACTTTTGTGGGTGACTGTTCATACAAAATCATTATCAGCTAGGAGTATAGTCATGAAGTCTGATTTTTTACTCATCCTCCACCCCCGTGTTGGCTGAAAGGACGTTATACCATGAGTCTCACAGTGATTGAAGAGTCATTGTTGGTAGTTCGGAGCTTTCCCTGAATATGATGTAAATTGCTGCATTTTCAATGTATTCCACTTATTTTTAGACCATATTTCCTCCCTAATAATTTCACCTATTTCATAAAACTTTGAACTAATCCTTCAGGCCAGCCCTATGAGAGCCCTGTTATTGGGAACTCAGTGGTTTATTTGGGCATTTATTTAAAAAAAAAAAAAAAAAGTTTTGAAACTGCCAAACAACAGTGTCCTAAATAGTTCCCCATCATTCTAGAAAGGTTTCAGATCACCACCAAAACACTTTCACTTATGTAGACAGCAAGATTGTGAATTGGTCTTTGTGCATTCTAGAAAAGCTTCAGCCCACCACCAAAGCACTCAGCGAGTCTTTGTACAGCTTCAGGTTCAGTAGCCATGGGTAGAAGCAGAAGGATAGTAGAAATTGTGGCCCAGGAATGTACTGTCACAATCAGAAGTTTGCCTACACTTCACTGTTGTCTTTGGTGGTGGAAGGCGTTATATGAAGTATTTTTGTTTGGTAGTTTGAAGCACATAGCAAAAGAGTATGAGAAGGAAGGATTCTGTGTAATTTTCCGGGAAGACTGAGAAATGTGGAAGAGTGCACAGTGTTTGCAGGGGGTTGTCTGTGAGCCTTTGCTTGTGATAGTACATACTTCTTTCTGTACATTGTATGGACTGTTAGTGAACAGAAATGTTTCCAGATAATTACTCAGTTATTGAAAGGATCCATAGATATGCAGGTGTGTACATGTGGGACCAGTGAATATAAACTTTCTCATTCATTATTAATGTCCCACACTCACCAACTGCTTGCAGTTTGGTAAGGCTTTAAGCTTTGCATAGCCATTTTTTATTTTTCTACTTGCCAGTTGTATTAAAAGCTGTTTTGCATTTACAGTGCTTCCTCTGAAGTTTTATCTGGATTATCCTTTGTGTTTTAATACAGATGGCACAATGTTAACCCCTTCAGTTCAGTGGCATTTTATTTTATTATTGCTGCTGTCTCCAGACAGTTTTAATCACCAAAGGGGAAGCCATTCAGTTCTAAGAGGTTAAATATAGTCTTCATAAACCCCATCTACACAAGAGGTCAGATGCTAAAAATGGAAAAACATTTGGTGTTAGCCAGTGTAAAATTCCTAGCAATTAGGCTGACTCTGGATGCTTTTTGTGGTCTTTAACTCCTTAAATTTATCACGTGAGTAAAATCCTTTGGGTTTGGAATGGATAATATACCGAAAATATACCCAAATGTACCAGCCACAGCGAAAGGGTTGGTGTTGTTAGTTTTTTTTTTTTTTAGTCATTTTGTTTATTACTATGGGCTGTATCATTAAAACTGAGAGCATGAAAGTGTGGACAAGCCCCCAGTTTTTTACCCTAATATTTGAAGCATGTGATGATACTAGAACATGTCAGACCTTTATGCATTGTTGCTGACTGCACTCTGTAATGTGGGATGCAGGCTTATTATATCCAACCACTACAGGTGTTAAATAAATGACAGTCAAAGCAAAGGGGCTTGCTTGCAGTTTCGCATTCCAAGCTTTAAATCATAGTCATAATTCCTCTATTTCAGGTCAAGTTTAACATTTTTGTACTTAATCATATTGGTATGTTGACACTGATATAACAGAATGGTGGAGCTAATCGGCTATTCAGACAACCCTCAGTCTCTTCCCAATCCCCTGTGAGGAAGATAGTAGGCTGCAGAAAGACAGTTTTGGCCAGCAATCCACTGGGTCTGTACTCAGATGAAGCTGGGGTTGCAACTATTGCTAATGCCAACTTTGATTGTGTAAAGAACATTCAAGAGATTATTAATGTGCCATATGTAGAAATAAATTGGTAAGAGAAGATGGTATAAGGCCTTCTAAGCCACCTTAGGAATCACTTGTAAGTTCATCTGATTCGCATTCAACCCACCCTAGGAATCATTCGTCAGTTCATCTGATTCACATTCAACCAGATTTGTCCCGTAACCACACCTCAACAGTTTATAGTGTAATGCAGTGCCATGTGTGTTTATCTCCAGCTGTAATGTAATTGATAATCAACAAGTTCAGGGTGTTGTACAGTGGTGTCCCGATGGTGAAAATCTCAAGCTTTAGCAGAAGTTATAGGTGCCTGATGAGTGCTTAAAATACTTCAGTCGGAGTGATAGCCTTGCATAGGTTCAATTCCCAAGAGGTGACTGGAGTTTTTTTTACCATTTAATGTCACCAAGGGAAATAGGCTGATTTACCCTTAAATGTACTGAGCTACAGTAGCCTAGCCTCATGCTTCGACACCTCAAAGAGAGTACAGGCAGGTCCCATCATACGAGTGGGATATGTTAATGGAGGAGTACTTGGATAGCAGGCTCGTATAGCAGAGTGAAGAAAAAGGATCACAAAACTCGTAAAATGGAGTACATAACTTTTGGGAAAAAGAGTTAGGTTAACTGACCCTGCTCACATCACTGAATGTGGGTCTAAACTGTCCATTCTCGTGTCATCAGTTTCTCATACAGCGGATTCTCGTGTAACAGGACCTGCCTGTAATCATTTTTTAACTCCTTGTGCACAGGTGTGATGACTGAGCAAGTGACATATGCCAAGAAATTATAGCCTCTTTGGTCTTATATTTTCTCACCTAGAATTTAAGGGCTGTATTATCAAAAGTAAATATGCAAAGGGGTGGGCCACCCACTGTTTATGACAGTTTTAAAACACCAGCAAGGACAGAAAATGGTTAGACTGCATTCCACATGACTTAACACAATTAGCAAGAAGGTAGAAAGGTCAAACTACGAGTACTTCTATTTTCCATCGTGTCTTTCACTAACAATGCCAAAAACTGGGGGTTTGCCTTCTCCTTTGCAGTTTCTGGTTTAATAAATTGGCCATAGGTTTCCACTTGACTGTAAGGGGTGTATTCATAGTGAAGGAGACTAAGTAGTATCTCTTCCTTAGCAGTTTTTATTGCTTAATGTAATTTTTTATCCTCTTGTATAAAAATGTTGGGGGTGCAAAGCCAAACCCTGGACTCATACATTTCTGTTTATGTGGTGCAAAATGGGATTGGATGATGATGGTGGTGGTGGTGGTGTACATTACTGAGGAAGACTATGCCAATACCAGAAATAACATGTAAGAGAATATCAAAGTACAATAGGTAAAATACTTGTATATTGTTGACGAAGAGGTACACTTAATACGAAGTCTTAGAACTCACTCTGAATACACCGCAGATTTTTAATGACATTGACAATAACTCATTTATTTGCCTGAGAAGTGTGTTTGTTACAGCAGCACTTACTGTATGTTCTGTGAAGTTGAAGGTATGTATATTGACTGAAATATAGACTGTATTTAAAGAACCAGATGTTTATAATAGAGTAATACAGTATTATCCATTAAATGCAGTATAGTTGGGCAAGTTTTCAGCCAGTTGTGAGGAAGGAAATTGTGGTGAATCCATGTAAAAGTATTTTTTTAAGGACCTTACCTCACCCTGTCTGAATGTAGGTGGGGTGATGATGTAGGATGATGGTGATGATGATAATCTTTCTAATCTTGCAAGTAACACACTTTGGGATATGTTAATTAGATGTGCATTAGCTTCAAGATTTGTGCACAAGAAATACTGTACTTTAAAATTTCATTTTGTACAGTGGCTTCATCCTATCACATAAGGTTCATGCAGTTTTTCGCATCCTTCGAAATTTTGAACTAGTCTTTACTAAGTCATTAAGCTAATTGGAAGAATTATTGATGCCATTTAGAGTAAGTGGGATAGTTTTCCTTATATACATCGGTACTTGTGCATACTTGTGCTGTATTACAATATTGTATATGTATGTAAGATATTTGGAATGATGTAGTTATTGGTATCGTGTGTGTGGCTTTTTTTGTGTGTGTGCATTGTAATAGTTGTACATACATTACCCACTTCTTATTAAACAGTATCAAATCTGTTATCATTTATTTCCTCACCCCATCCTTATGTGGGATGTTGCAGTAAGAATGATGATTTAATTTATTTATCTGATATCAAGGTTGTGAGTGGTGGTGACCATCATTGACTCGATGTAGTGCTGCCTACTTCTTCCTTCACATTTGTCATTCATTTTCTGTGTCTGCCATCCTCTCCTATTCTCCCATCTTTCCTATCACTTTTTATTATTAGTCTTTCCTTTACAGGTGGCTTTACACAGAGTGACAAGTCTAATGGTTTCCCATAACCCAGGAAACCATTTACAACACTGGGTGGTAATTGTATAACCAACCCCTTTATGTTCCCTGTATGTCAACAAGTGGGTTGGTGGAAGGTTGGTGCCCCTCCCCAAAAGCAACAAACTCAAGTCAAACGGCCACTCCATTTGGGATTATGGTATGTGGCTATAGATAGATAGATTAATTAAGGTAAAAGAGCAAATCTTAGATTCCACCTATGAGATTCACAAGCAAGCATATGATCAACCCCCACTAAACTCTGTTTATATCTGAGTCCATCCACTCCATGCATTAGATATATCTGAGTCCATCCACTCCATGCATTAGATGTATCTGAGTCCAACCACTCCATGCATTAGATATATCTGAGTCCATCCATTTCATGCATTAGACACTAAACATTCTTCCTACACAAACTGCCTTTTATAGAGAGAGGTTTTTCACATGGTTGGGCTATGATGTGGCCATTACTGTACTCTTCTCTGCATCAGTACCAATACAAAATGCAAGTCAACCCACAATGACGTCACTGTAATGCAACTCCCTGAAACCACAGCACAATTATTCACATTACTCTCACAACACAGATCATCCCTTTAGCCTAACATATCCCTGGGGGCATCCAGCTGAAGTGGTTAGTTTCCTGCACTCCACTAGATTAATACCCAGATGAGCTTGAAGCTGCAGCAACAGTAATATTGCCTCCTAGACACTTTGTACACCATCTTCAGAACACAGGGTAAGTCTTTTCTTTATTAGGCATCAAGAATGTAATAAAAAAGATTAGGATTCATGACTGACCTCTTAAAGTTTTACCTTAAAATTTTCATATAGAATGCCATTCACCTTTATTGCGGTTCTTTAGCTTGTCTGTACCCTAACCCTGTAAGTACTTTCCTCTTCATGAAACAGGTCACTGGTGCATGCAGGGAGATCACGGGTGGGTTTTTGTGCTGTGTATTAGTGTAGTTGCGTAAGTTCTGCTGCCTTCATACAGTTTTTCAGATATCTGGTGGTCTAGTGAGTTCAGATGCTCCAAGTAGTCGTGGGCCTCGCGGGTGTATTTCCGAGTGGTTGAGGTTTAATGCTTACATAATGCCGCATTGAGGGAAGGAACTGGTCACTTGCCACAACTGTCCGAGCTGAGTAACCTAATCCCTGGTCTGCTTGCTCCTTGTGGGGCAATATTGGATAGGATTGATTCTGTCACTGCTAATGAGTGACCCAGCCTCCACTCTTTGCCTCCCTGACCTCTTCTTGACATCTTACACTTCTGTTCACCTCTCAGCCTTTCGGTTTTTCTCACCGTTCTTCCATTCACCTCCCTGATCTGTTTAACATCCCATCCTTCCATTTACCTCCATGTTCTCACGTTTGTCTCCCTGCTTATCTGTTTGTCCCCCAGCCCTCCTTTTTGCCTTTCTGTCCTCCTATTCACCTTCCTTCCCATCGGTTTGCCTCCCTGCCTTTTCCTTTGCCTCCCTGTCCTTCAGTTTGCCTCCCTGTCCTGTTTATCTGCCTGTCCTCCCGTTTGTCTCCCTGTTCTTGTGTTTGCCCCCAGTCACTTCCTTTGTCCCTTCATCCTTTGGTGTGCCTCTGCGCCTTTCTCAGTTTTATCTTCCTGTTCATCTGTTTGTCTTCATGCCTTTCTGTGTGTCCTCCTTGCAGAAAGTAGTAACTGAGTTTACTAGAGGCTGGACAAGAAAATTTGTTTAAAGAAAAGTAAAAGTACGTGAAAGGAAAAGGTATGATCATAGATATTGGCAAGTAGCACAGAGTAGAGTATTGCAAGGCCCAGATGGGAGGTGAGATACGTGAGTGTGATGGTTTTAAGCATCTGGGAACTGTATGGTGCAAATATGGCAGAATGTAGAGTCATGTTAAGGAGAAAGCACTGATGATCGTAAATGAAAACTGGCGGCGCAACAGGCAGGTCATATAACACCGGGACTTCTGTTAAGGGAGAAGAGTAATTGGAGAGCCGAAGTGAGATAGGGCATTGTTGGTAGAGGCAGACCTTTTCTACGTAGTGCTGAAGAGTTTGGAAAAGTATACTGAAGAAACGATAGGAAAAGGTAGAGAACTGCTTGAGAAAGAGAACGGTGTATGAGGATAAGGTAACTGGAGGCACTTCCGCAGTGGCCATCCTCTCCTCGCCACCTCTTCCCCCCCCCCCCTTTGATACTCCTCAGGTTGATGGCGATGATGCTGGGATAAGTCAGCCCGAACACAAACCCTCGCCGACAAACCAACCCGACCACCAACAACACCAGCAAACCGACTACCAACCAACCCAGCTCCTTAACCATCGACGTAAGTTTTTGAATTGCATAACTACCTGTAACTTCTGAAATACTTACCTAACTCAACCTGCCTACATAATGTAACTTAAATCTACCTAAATTACTGAATCTCCATAACTTTATCTCGTCAAATGTTAGATACGTTCGGGTTAGGTGAGATTAGATAAGGTTGTCATTTGGTTAGACAGGATTAGGGGAAGTGTGACTGAGTAACGTAGGGAAGAATCGGTTGAGTCTAATTGTTAGGTTAGGTTAGGTTGTTAGATTAGGTAAGGTGTGATTGGTTAGAAGTGAGTGGCGTGCTGGTTCTTAGTACGTTAAATGAGGTTAAATTAAGTCCTCTTGAATGCTGTATTGATCTGCATATCTGTATATAATCCTAAATGGCCGGAGGTGAGGGTATCCATAGTGTCACTGCTGAAAGTCAGTCTTGGGTCATTGGTGGTGATACAGTCTAGCCAGTTTCCCTGTATGTTGAGTTGGTTGTGGTTGACTGAGCAGCTCGGGTAGAGTATGTGTGGTTGTGAGGTGCAAATATAGGAAGGATGGGACTGAAGGCTATTGGTGTTGTGATGAGAAAGGGTAGACTGAGATGGTTAGGGCATGTTGAGAGGATGGAGGATCACAAGTGGGTGCAGAAGGTGAGAAGTGTGAATGTCGGAGGTACGGTTGCGAGAGGCAGACCGAAAAAACCTGGGACGAAGTCATAGGATGTGGTGTCAGGGATAAGGGACTGAATAGGGAGGCTGTCTGAGATCAAGCAGCATGGAGAGTCTCCATTATGTGACCAAAACCGATGGATGCAAAATGTTGGAGCCATTATGTACGGTACGATACGATGAGTATTGTATGAGGGAGTACATGACCAGGACTGACACCACTTGTTTAACTTGAAAGGTATTGGATTGATTGTCTGATGAGTATGATGAAGTGCATTTATGTGGATAGTTGTGCCTGTGTGGTGGAAACAGGATCCCAGGGGCTGCAGAGGTATGTGCTTCATTTGTCATGCCATGGAGACATAGAGTAGTTCTCACTTTTTCTTTTTTCCTCTCTCCACTATTAGATCCTTACATTTTCCTACAAGGGTGGGGAAAAAATGCAGGATGATTTTTTTTTTGGGGGGGGGGGGCAATGACTACATTATTTGGCATAACGGACCTTCTGATGATGTCATATAGTTTATACTTTCTGCCACTAGCCTGTTTTTTTTTTTTTTTTTTCATATTAGGAGAGAGCCCTCAGTGTCAAGGAAGTAAATCTATCTACAAGCCTGTCGCCCACTATACTCTAGCTTGGCCAAAGTTGCAATCACTCCATATTCAGTGCTGAGTTGTGACAGACGATTAACACAAGAATAACGCTAGTCATGCGTTGCCTAAATAACGTAGAGCTGTAGTATTGTCTTTTGCTGCTGGCTGAAGGTTCCCTCTTCATGCTATTCACATTCCTCCTTTTGGAATATAGGGAGGTAATGGAGGAATGTTTCTGTAACTGAACAGTGGAGCCACATGGCTGTATCATAGTTACCATATTATTATGAAGCTATGCTCTCCTCATTCGTGTCCTTCGTTCATACCGTTTATTGTTCTTTCGTATCGTTTACAAAAGCTTCACCTTTCCTGTACCTTAAAAATGATGCAAATAATATGTAAGAGAACACTGAACTGTAATACACAAAATAAGCTACCTGGGAAAAGGTGTTAAGAGACATCTTAAGCCCAGAAATTATAGACCCGAGGTTTTCTATGTACAAATTTTTGTCCATTTTATATAGGATGTGAGTTTGAGGAAGGGCAGCTTGATGGCAGAGGACAGGGCAACATTGTGACCATTTGTTCATGACATCCCCCCCCCTCCCCTGCAGGACTGACTGTCAGGGCTTAGACATTATTATTATTATTATTATTATTATTATTATTATTATTATTGTTATTATTATTATATAGTAGGAGTGGGCTTATGATGATGATGATAATGCTGATGATTTCGAAGAATTTTCTTCTTTCTGGATCCTGCCTACCCGATTTATTGTGGTAGGGATAGGCAGATGATGATGACAGTGACAGTAACGATGGTGTGTTTGAGATGGGACAGTGAAGTTCATAATATTTCTTTACAATGTTCATGATTCTGGATGCTACCCTCTCCTTGTATAATACTCGGAACTGGATGATGATAATGATGATGATGATGCAGGGGTTAGCCTTCGTTAATTCCTTCACCACCAGCTTCTCTTGTGAACGTAATCGTCAGAAGGAGCAAGAATTCAATGACCTCTTCGTATCGAGTGAATTAAGCACGAATTCATTAATAAATTATTAAGTATTATAGTATTTTAAAGCAAAGTAATTGTGGTAACGAGAGGGACGGCGACGAGAAGAGTTGGAGAGAGACAGGTGGGTAGGAGGGAGGGGAGAAGGGAGATGGGGTAGGGAGAGTCGGTGGGGGTCGGGGGGGAGAGAGTGGGAGGGCGGAGGTAAGGAGGGAGAGATGGAAGGGGGAGGGCAAAGACACAGGCTGGAAGGAATAGTTAGAAAGAGGATAATGCAATGAAAAGAATTAATCAAAACACGAGAGAAGGAAAGATAACTGAAGGAAACACGAATGAAATATTGTGGTAGACAGTAGATTGATTGATAAATGGGAATAGAAGACGCGATTGTTTAATGGGGGGAGGAGGGGGAATAAAGAATGCTGAGGTGGGGGTGAGAGACGAGGGATGGGGGGGTAGGTGGGGGGGGGGGGAGAAAGCCGGCAGGTTGGGCAGTGGGACGTGAAGTGTGTTAGGAAGCAGGTGGGTTTTCCTTTTTTGATATTTTATTTCTGTTTAGCTTATAGTAATGGTTCTTGTATTAGTCTGTGATTGTGGATGCATATACTTATGAGAAAAGTCTTCTAAGTAATATTGTAAGATTTTTGGCTTGTTACTAAGATGATCACTGTTATTTACTTTGTATTGCCTGATACAGCATACGAGTATCGTATCATCGCAGGGATTAGTGAATAGCTACAAAACGCAATTAACGGGTGAGTTCATGTATATTTATGATTTAGTTTCATTTATAAAGGCTTCAACTTGCATGCGTTGGCCTTGGTCGCCTAATGTCGGGACTCCACGCTGCTCGTTCTCTGGCAGCCTCCCTATTCAGTCCCTTATCCCTGATATCACGCCTCGTCCCAGGTCTTTTTTCGTCTGCCTCTCGCAGCCTTACGTTTGACGTTCATACCTCTCACCTTCCGTCCCCAGTTGTCATCTTCCATCCTTTTAATATGCCTGAACCATCTACCTCCTATCACCACGTTGATACATTAAAGCTCCATCCTTTCTCTGAACTTTTCCTTCGCAGTCCTAACCCCCTCCAGGCCGCCTCCTAATTATCATTTCTGTACATTTCAGACTACTAATATCCTCTTCCGTTACTGCCCAGGTCTCACTACTGTACATCATCACACTACCACATTCTGTATTCAAGGACCCCTTAGCACAGAGGGAGAGCCCTCTCATGGTCAGGAGAGGCAACAGCTCTCTGAACCTCAACCACTCTACCTTAGCCATAGGTTCCGGCATCACCAACACATCGCTCTCCTCCACACACTCAAGAGACTCTCCAACAAGACTAGCATCTTGAATATCCTCACTGTCGACCCCTTTTCCATCATTCATTACATACTACTAAACTCTGATAACACCGTTTTCCCAGTAAAAGTCTGAGACGCAGATTTTGCCCTGTATTCCAACTTTCTGATCTAACTCTTGCCAGCCAAGTGTACCTGTTACCACCTGTTTTCCATCCCTGAAAAAGTTTTTCCTTCTTAACTGGGGCTTCTCTACTATGTCTTAGTAGGCCCCTTGACAGTCCACACACTGAACAGTAACCCGAGATTGTTCTTGAGCTCTATAGTGCTCATTAACACTTTTAGGGGGCTCTGTTTGGCTACAACTTTACTCACAATAGAAGTCATCACTTACCGATTGGTTTTTCTACTACGATATTTTTCTCCTGGGTGCATAGGTTCTTTCCACTACCCACACATTTAGTACCATGTTATGTATCAGCAATTTGTATGCTGCACTCTCTTCACTCCCTTTAACTTTAGCATCCTCTACTAATCTATCAAGATTCCTGAC